>BLXL01010633.1:0-20954 GCA_023170135.1 Acarapis woodi
CTATTTTACTTGATTTTGTGTGTATTAATTTATTTTGACATCAAAATTTAGCAGAGCTTTTATTTTCTCTATAAAAAAAATTTTAAGTTTAAAATATATTACTAAATGACTTACAAATTAGCGACCAAATTAATTGATAGATACAATCAGCTTTTTTTAAATACTTATTTTTTTAAAGTGTTTGTCCATTATTTTTATTTAATTTTAGTTTGCTAATTTACTTGGTAAACGTTCGATTTTCTCTAAAGGAACCATACAATTGAAATAGGATTCCTCCGCCTATATTCTGGAGAAATTCAAATTCTTTAAAATCTGAAAATAAGAATTGTTTTAATCTAACTTTACCAAGAAAAGTAAATGATGTTGTTGCCTTTGAAAATTATATTTTTAACTATTATTTTGGCTAATCACCATCACAATCTCATTTTAATAAGTTTTTTTTGGTTCATTTTAAGTCCAAAATATCAGCTGAATTTTATTTGTGTTTTCTATCTTCGATATAAATGGGCATGACTTCTTCGTTAGCATGTCGTTTCATTTTGAGAATTTTTTGGAAATATTTTTTTTCTTTTTGTTAACAAAATTTTTGCTTTTTTAAAATATCACTTATAATTTTTCACTTCAATCATTCAAATATTTTAAGGTTTAATAATTCAACAAGGATTTGTTTACATCAGGTAATATTGGAAAACAATATCAGATCACATAAATCTGATAACTTGATTCAATATTGCAGGCCTAGTTGGGAAAAAAAAACAAAAATTTATCCACTTTTAAGCATATCAATATGACTGGTACTTGGCCCCTTCGCCTAAGTGTTTTTTCTTTGAATCTTGGAACGATAATCAATGATGATTTTTGAATGAATGATTCTATTTCCTCAAATCCATTTATCTTTATTTAGCTGAAATTTGAAAATTCTTTTTATCATATTAGCAATCAATCAAGTTTAATAAATGCTTATTTATATTCATATAAATCATGTATTATTCAAAAGAATAATTTCATCTTATTTTTGGATATATTTGACTGGTAGTTAATGATACCGTACGAACAACATAAAAAAAATATTTAAATATTTTACCCGAAATTACTATCTATTAAATACTATTTATTATTTAAAATAATAATTCCTTTAGTCAATTGTAAATAAAAAATTATAAAATTTATCGCATTTTCGGAAAAGTAATAGAATTATAATTTGATATTATGAGTTTGATTCGAAATTTATATGCAAGATTCTAATTTGAATTCATTCAAAATGAACAAAAATGAAACATTAAAATCAATAAACAAAACGAATATTAAATTATTTTTTATCTTCTTGCGAGAAAGGATTAAAAATTAATTTTTTTTGACAAATCATGTTGAAAACGATTTATTGATTAAAAGTTTATAGTTTAATCAAAGAACTTAAAAATAAAATATTTTATTAATGCCATAGGGTAGAACGCTAACAAAAACTATCTACTCAGTGTAGACAATTTAATTTGATTTCTATAAAATATGTTAACAAAACATATCCTTTTTTACTATATTAATGTATTCAAATTTTTTTTAATATTTAGGCAAATTTTCTGCGCTAATTAAAATTTTAGTTTTTTTCAACTCAATTTAGATTTATGTATTGACTTAAAAATTTAAAGCTTTCAATTCGAAAATATATTAATGAAGTATTTTACTAATTTTTGTAGTAGATTATTGAATTTGTTTTTTTTTCAGCGCTTGCATAACACTGAAATGTATTAAAGAAGATGATACTTAAAACAGTTTTATGTTTTAAATAAATATTAGTAAATCTAAATCACACAATTAACTTTATGATAAATCGCATTGCTTTTTTTAAATTTAAATGTGCTAAAATTAAAAAATTTTTTTTTCTTAATAATCAAATTTAATATTAGAGGCTAATGAATAAATTTTGATTGTTGATACGTATTTGTCACAGAATAGTTTTCTTAATGATATAGTTTGATATTAAATTGTATTAGAAAATAAAAATGACATATGATTATATCTTGTTTTAAATATGCACTGAATCAGCAATTTATCACTCAGAAAATCCAATTGAAATTCGATAATTAGAGATTGGTATATTAACTTTGGACTATTTGAACCTTCAATCTAATATTTAAATTAAGTGCATGGCCTCAAACGGCATTTATTTTAAATCAAGTGTCTTGATAGATCATATGAGGCTACTTATTTAGTCTAACACACATAAATGATTCTTAGTTCAAATCTTATTAACCTATATCTATTTGAAATTTGAAACCTGCATATTATGATTAAAAGAAAAAAAATAAAACTTTGATTTGAACAAAGTTAGCATCGATATATTTTTTTAATTGGATAAATATTTAAATCATTGGCTACACTGACTTATATTTGCAAACATTGCTAATTTCCTATATTTTATCATACTTCACAGGTACATGGGGAAAATGACATTTAATAATCCAAATTTGAATGGGAAAAAATCTCGATATTTGACTTGTAAAAATCATTAAAATATAGAGAATTAAGAGTGAGGCTACAATAAGCTCAGTATATAATTTTTATCATCCGTTTAACCTTAAGTATCCAATAAGTCTTACACATCTTAAAAATTTTCTAAGTACATTATTGAACGAAATAAACAAGATTGTTTGAAGAATTTATAAAACCATTTAAAAAAAATTTTATTTTAAATCAAAATGTATAAAATTGCTTATTAAAGATATAAAAGCCTGAATGAAAATGTGTCTCCTCAAAAAAATATCTCGGAGAAACCAAAAAAAGTTGTCCATGAGTCATTTTGTAGTATGACATTACATTTCATAGTGCAAATATGAGTATAATCCAAAAATATACGAAACACCGAAGAGATCACTAAGGTGTATCATTAGTCCGCATCATAATCTTTAACTAGTTGTTTGAGATGAAAATTGCAAGAGTGATTTAGATCAAACTGATAAGAAAATAATAATCATAATTGCTCTTTTTCAACTGCGGATGACTATATGCCAGAAGGCTAGCGAATCAAAGAAATAGAAAATTAAGCAAATTAGAATACATATATTTTAATATATTTTTTACTATTCAATCTAGAAAACCACATTTGAAATTCAGCAATAAAGTCCGATCAGTGTACAAGTTAGAATTTTACTTTTGATAATTCATTTTGGAAAGAAGGAAAATCATAAATGGTACCAAAAGATAAAGAAATTAAAGATGAAAATTGTCATTTTAATTTTTTGTCGAAAAAAAAAACAACACTTAAAATTCCATTCAAAAGTATAATTTTGAGGGGAGACAATTTCTTAAAATATAGATTTGATATGGATTTTTGAAAAAGAGGATCAAATAAAGAGTTGACTAATTTGGTTAGTGAATGAAGCTTTTATGGCTCAAAGGATGTTTAATGATAAAAATGACAATAATCTTTAAAATATTAATCGAATTTTCAAATTTTTACATTCGTCATCTGGCAGGCTAAAATTTTAATTTTTTAAATTTCAAAATATTTTCTCAAATATGAGGATTTTTTAAGCTCTGTTATTTTTATAGCGAAAAAAAATTGAGAAAAAAACGCCGCGAGTAGCTAAAATCAAAATCGTCCACTTGAAATAAAAAAAAATCCAGTTGATGATGCGAGAAATTCGATTTTTTATAATTGTATTCGTAAATCTTATTAAATTTTAGTTAAGGCGAAAAAATTATCTTGAAAAATGCACTAAAAAGAATAAAATTAAGAATTCTTTAAATTATGATTCATAAATTATAGTTTATATATATTTGAGCATTTAGTTTACATTATGAATTATATGAACTGTAGAGTGACTTAAATATTAAATAGTCTAAAATTGAAGTTACTTAATTTATGAAACTTATTATCATTGCTACGATTGCTCAAAAATTATAAAGTAAATTATAATAAAAAAAATACCTATTTAAGTGAGAAAATTTGTCTCATAATTTTAAATTTCAAACGAAATTTTATAAATTTTTCCAAAAGAATTCAAAATTTGTTAAATTTTGCATTTTAAAAATTTATCTAAAAAATCAAGAAAAGTCAAGAAAATGTTGATTCAAATATTCAATTGAAAAATTTTCAAATTTATTTTAAATTTAATCAAATCAACAAATTTAAACCATTTGAAAAGTGATGTATATTAATAATTTAACAGAATCAATAATCTATCACTTATCATTCAATATTAAGATTTTCTAATTTCATTATCTTTTCAATTATAAATATATAAAAAAATAAATATAAATTAAATTAAAAAAATCATTCTAAATGATTTTTATTTACCGGTTTTTTAATAATTAATTTAATTCGAAATAACTATAAATGAACGGTGAGATGAAAAATACGAAATAAAAATCTTGAATACCAAGTTAGCTTTTATATTATATGATAAATTGAATTTAATATATAATTCATGCATGAATGTATATAAAATTTAAGAAAAAAATCACCCTTGAAAACTAATTTATAAATATTTCAAATTTCAGATAAGGTGTAAATTGAAATAATAAACAATTTCAATTGTAGAATTATCAAATTTTAGGCAAAAAAAGCTATTCAATTAATGATTTTCTTGATTTGCGGTCAATAAAACGTTTCAAAAATTTTTTAAATTGTAAATTATTTTTCTTTAGCATTAAATTTTGAACGTATATTATTTAATAATTTATTTTAGTGCTTTTTATTCTATTAATCCATTCATTAAATTCATTAAATATTAGGTACCCTGAAATCTTTATATATTTATGTGTTTTGTTGCAATAAATTTGACTAAAAATATTAAGCTTAATAAAAAACAAAGTAGATTACTTAATTTAATGAATTTTTTTTCAACTTGAAAAAGTAAAGACAAAAAACACCATCTCAGAAAATTTAAAAAAACGCTTCCCAATTTTAGAATCGTTATTTTCATGTTCATCTCAAACCTGGAGATACAAAAAAATCATCGTTTCCTAGAAAACTTATTGAGACCATTTATCAAGTGAAAACAAAAACTGTTAACATCTATCTTTCTTATTCTGATATTTAATAGAAAATTTTTCTATTAATCTATACTTGATTGTTTCAAATTGAAGGAAGGATGATTTAAAAATGATTAGACATCATAATTCATACAAAAACAATTTAAACAGAAAAATTTTCAGATATCTAACAAAGATATAGCAAAAAAAGTGTTGCCTAGAGTACGGCTCTTTTTTAATTATCAGTCTTCTTGAATCTTTCCTTTATTTTTCAATGCATTTTTAATTAAAAATTAAATAATTGTATCTAAGATATCTTAAAATTAAAGGTAAAATCTTTGTTGAAATGATGATTCATCTAAGATAAGATCTCTTCATCACTTTTTATGCTTAAGATATCTTTATTTTCAGCCTAGTAAAATGAGATTTTTATTAAAAAATGCATTATTTTTATTTGTTTATTTTCTTCTTATTTTCTTTTCTAATTATTCGCTGAATAAATTTAGATTTTTTTCGATCCTTCAATATTTCATTTTTTAGCAAGCGCAAAATAAAGTTAATCAGATGATTAGTAAAATGTTTGAAAACAAAATTCGTCATTCAAACTTTAATCAATTTTTTTATGTGAATCGAATTAAGATGTATACATTGATTGTAGATTGTTCTGACATCGTCTTCTTAGAACTAGTATGTATCCAGACTAAAATAAAGTGCGTTCTTTCTTTGCTTCCTATTGCCTCAATTTAGTTTGGTCAAGGTAAGTGATTCAGTGTTTTTCTCTTTTTTTTTTTTATTTTAATAATCCTCACTTTATAAATTTTGTATAATATTTTGACTGATTAAAGTCATTTAGAATATATTAAATGTTTTATCATATTTTAATTAGTTGTTTAAAACGTGTTGAACCATCATTTAAAGAATCTTAATGAAGAATTTTGAGTTTCAAAAAGATAGTACAAAGATAATTAGAAGTGTTAATTAAAATGATAGCCCTATGATAATCGATTATACATTTTTTATATTTTCTAACATTTATCAAATAATAAATTCTAAGAATAGTAAGATCTGATTTTGATAATTTTCAAGTTCAAACCATTATACGGAATTATACTTAATAAAGTGTTTGGATGATGAAAAAGTAGAATATATTTGTTGATATGTATTTTACATATACGTATAATAATAAAGTCGATAATGTTATAATTCTTTAAATGGATCAAATTAATTGAATAAAAGATTTCATTAAATAATTTCAATATGAATCAATTTAATAATTTTGAAATACTTTTTGAATATAAATAAGCTTTATTAAAAATTTTTCGCGAATAATTTCGGTTCATTTTAATTGCAAAAATTATCTATTTACTCTTCAGCTTTAATTATCTCATGAAGAAAGGTTGGGTTCAATCGAAAATTGATTCTGATTACGAAAATATTAGTAAAATAGTTATAAATTTGTGTAAATTAGTGTAGTTCAATCAACACTGCCAAATCTGGACACTGATTTATGTGTTTATCAAAGTCAGAATAAAAAATAAAAAACAGTCTGTTCATAACATACTCAAATTTTAATCATCAGTAAGCTCTGTTTAGTTTATTATTAACATTTGTAAAGCGTGTTGATAATAGGTAGCTTAGACGAAATAAAGGTTGGTTTACGGACCAACTTATATGCAATAATGTGTAGATTTTTCAGGTTTTGATATATTCATTTAGCAAATGGTATCTCAACTTAGATACTTTATAGAATCCACAAAAGTTTATACAGTAGTGACGATGTTGAAAAAAATGACTTTAAGATCGGTATGCTGTGGCTCACTTGTTAATGTGCTAATTTTCTTCCTCAAAAAATGTGTTAACTAAGCTAAATTAAAAAGGTGAATTCCCCAATTATCTTAGAATTCAAAGTAAGATTCAAATCAATTTTTTTACTTCAATAATTTACTAAACAAATTTTTGAATCTATTTTTTGCATGCTTTTATCAAAAAAGTCAAACCAATCTAAATATTTCCGCTCTCAGATTGCCATAAAAAAAAGATTTTATTAAATTTTTTTTTTTAATTGCTTGATTGCAAAGTATTCTTAAAATTACTCTTTCCAATTTGTCATTGAATTTCTTTATTATTTTTAAATTATGTGATGATGATTTTCGAGAATACTTTCTGTTCAAAATTCTAATCTTCTTTTTATTACGTTTATATTAATACCTATTCAAACAGTGCACAAAAAGCAAATAACGATCTCAGAACATTACTAAAGTAGAAATTTACTACTGTTTGATAAAAAAATATGGAATATTTAATTGAATTGCCTATATATTTTTATTCTGTTGAGTCGATTTAATAAATTAAAAACCTGAAAATCATTAAAAACAAAACAAAAACAAAAAAATCGTGTTTTACTTAGTTTTTGGCGAAAAATTTTTTTTTACATATTAAAAAAGTATTTAAATTTTTTTCAAATTTAATATTATTAATATAATGCACATTATAACACATAATTTATTATGAATACCGTGTTTATATTTATAACTGCGTAGAATTTTGATTATAAATAGATCCTCAATATTATAATTCCTAAAAAATTGCTATAAAGCCGACTAAATTATTGACAAAGATGATTTCTTTATATGATATTTATTATATAAATAATATTTTTTTAAAAAAAATGCTTTTGTAAGAAAATAGAATTAATTTAATGCTAATCATTAGAAAAAAATTTAGTTTTTTTTTAAATATTTCGATATCATCGATATTATTTCCCGAGTATTTTTTTGAACAAAAAAATATTTACGCTAATTCTAATTTTAATGTCTCGAGATTGTATCAGAACTTCCGTTGCTCAACAAATTATCGGATTGCAGTAATAGATTACTACATGCTTGTTTTAATTTCATTTCTTTTTTCTTTTTAAGGTATTCTTATTAAAATTTCTTACAAATTTAAGATTCATCGATGCTATAAGCTTTGGTACTATATGTTGCAAAATATTAAATAAGTGAATAATAGACCTTAATTCATTTTTTTTTTTTTTTTTCATTATACTAGAATGCGTTGAGAATAATCAGAAAAATACGATCAGTCAATGAACAACTTAGATTCTATTTGTCGATGATCATTCGATAAAAATGTGAAATTTAAGAGTGGCTTATTCGAAAAATAAACAAACAAAAGAATTTTATTAATTTATGAGCGGATACTTAATTGAATGGTTTAAAACTTTCCCAGCTAGTTCTAAATTAATAAGATTTTTCATTTTGAAATTTTTACCTGACAAACGATATTTATTTTAATAATATATGATTTGAATATCGTATTTGCTAAATATGTGAAATGAAATCGTTTAACTAGATTTTATTTGGGCAAATCTAATTAGATAGCTTTCATTCCTAATAAAGAAAAGGATGAAACTTGACAGATTCTCATCGCAATAATCATTTTTCAATGTAAAAAATTTATGGAAATAGACACAATCTAAAAGTTTTGAGTCGAAATCATTTATTTAAAAATTAATGCAAACAAAGAATGGTAATATTCGGTATAATTAATCAAAAATGTGAAAACAACGAACATTTTTTAGCATGTAATTAATTTAAGTTTGTTTTTGAAAATTTTACAATAGCATTGTATTAGCCCAAAACGATCATTCTGTATCTGAATAGATTACTTCGCCATGACGAAGTATTCTTTTTCGTCAGATATTATGTTTTTTTTGTTACTAATTAAAAATTACTAAAACAAACCTATCCTGCAAAACCGAAATTGTAATTAATTAAAGCTCATTTATGATTATTTGTTTTTCAATTGAATGAGTGCGATCATATATAAAAATACATCGGAAATATCCATTTAAATTTGTAATTATCTATGAATCGAAGGCCTAAATCTGAAAAAATACGTAATAATTCAATGTTAAAAATTAGAAAATTACAAATTCGGTGCGGAGAAAACTAAAAAAAGGTGAAAAATTTTTTGCAATCACGAATAAGATTAACAGTCTTTGAAAAAAATTTAAATACTTTTTTTGCTTACACTTAAGAAACCAGATTATAATATTGAATTACAGATTTTTAAGAATAGATTATTTTATGTTCCCAATTTGACTTTACATAACTAATTTTTGAATCTAACGATAAATTAAAAAACTTTAGATTACGTAATATTATTACCGATTTCGAGATTAATGGCAGAGTAATAGTATTTGAATGTATACCTTCAAAATAATTAAAGTGTCTTTATTTATATGAAACGATTATATGTCAATGCTACATTTCAATACTTATAAAAATTTTTTAATTTAAACGATATTATATTCAAATCTTTATTAACTATATTATAAACAGTCGTGAAAATTTTTTTTTGAACAGATCCATTATGAAAATCATGTTTATGTTACTTTCCAGGAGGGATTTTTCTCAATAAAATCGATAATCGATTCCTATTAAATGAAAGAGATAATTTTCAAATTTATTTATTTGAAAAATTTCAAAATTGATATTAGAGTTTAATAAATTAATAATTTTAATTATAAAATTAAATTTTTGAATTCATGAAATTTAAGTCAGCAAAGAAATGATAAAAATATAAATTTCTATGTAAAAAGATAATATTTATGAAATTTTTTAAATTTTCTATAATTGATAATTCTAAATGGTCTGCTAACTTATAATACTTATTAATTTTAAGTTATTTTATCGGTCGAACAAGAAGACCTTCTGAAGATTATATAAAATCTAAATATATAGATTTATTGTATTACATTTTTTTTTTCTTGACTCTAATGTGAGTTTTGAACTCGATTATTAATTATAAAGTTACTCAATATAATAGTCTAATTAGTATGCTGTAGATTCGAATTTTCATGAGATATAAAATTTTTAGAATCGGTTCATTGAAATTGAAAGAATTTAGTATCTTTTTCTCTAAATACCAGGTATTTAATAAATGTTCAATGAAAAAATTAGAATGATTAATATCGATACAAAAAAAAAACTAATTTCGAATATAATTAATTTTCATTCAAAAATTCAGAAATGTGATCATATGATTTTTGTGAGAGCGAAATAATTGTTTTATTTTATCAATATAGACTAAAACATTCCAGTATGTTTTTTTAACAGAAATTTTTATCATTCTATAAATCGATAATTAAGATACAAATTTCTTCTGTATCTAAAAATTTTAAATTTATTTACACTAATAAAATTATATAAAAATTAAGTATGAAAAAAAAAAAAATTTAAAAGAAATTAAATTCGAGCAAATGTATTCAAATAAATAAAGCATATTATTGAGTAATAAATATAATACATTACTTATCATTTAGCTTCTATTAATCTAGTAATTCTATTAACTAAATCATACGATGTTTAGCAATTTAGACTATTGAGCCACTCAGAAATGTTTATTTTCTTGTATTATGTATTGTTTTTGATAAAATAGTGTGATTATATATATTCTATATGAGAAATAGATGATTTGTTTGGTACGTCTCGTGTAAAAAGTGAATTATTGTTTTTACCTTTGATTTTGCAGTTTGGAAATTTAAAATTTATTATTTTTAAAAATAAATCAAAAAAAAAAAAAGAAAAATAAATTAAATGCAATAAACTTCAAATTTTTTATATCAATTGAGTTTAATCTTACAATAGTTTACTTTGTGCCTGATATTAATGAGTATTTTTTGTTCAACAAATCAAAATGATTTAAATTTTCTCAAATAAAAATAATGAAATCATTTGAAAACTAAAATTAATTATTCTTAATGATCTTAAATCGACAATTTTAGGATAATTTAATTCTTTACCAAAATATTGTTTTTAAAAGCTTTATTTTCTAGTTTGTGAAGTAGATTCAGGTAAAAATATTCAGGTAAATAATGTTTAATATCATTCATTTTATTGTATTCAATTCACATATGGTCTCTTTTTTGTTCACATTCGCAATTTAAGCTGTAATCAATGATTTCTATCTAATGAATAAAAAATCAAATTAACTTCACACCTCTATTATACTAATTTAATGATTTGAAAATGCTCATACTCAAATTGATCATTGGATCAATGCCATCAATACATATTTGAAAGTATATTGTACAAACATTTTTGTAGAAATGTCTATACTCATTTAACCCCTAACATTCAATGAATCAAATATATTGTTTCAAATTTTTTTTATATAGATTTAAACGAAATCATTTAACATTCTAATCTTCAATCGGGATCGATTGGTAATTGATCTAATCGTATTCTTTTTAAAATCGCATAAATTTCGAAGACAAAAATTTCGTACAAAATGGTTCAAAGGATCAATCAAAAATATCCAACAACCGATGAAAGAAAGAAAAAATCGCAACTAAAAATTAAGTTTTTGAACATATTCAACTGAATAATATTTTTGAACGAAAATTGATTTATGTATTAATTTTTCTTCTCGAAAGTTGTTCGATTTGGTAAATTTTGATTTGAGTAATCCGAAGAAATCTATAATAGTGTAAAATGAATTTTAAATAAGATATATATCAATTTATATATATTTATTTTTTTTTTTGTGTGTTGTATTCAAAGCTATGCTGTGCCAATTTGCCATATTAGCATATCTTTCAATGGTAACTAATAATCACATTTCTGAACTATGTTAAGAAATTATGATAACAAATAATTTTTCAAATAAAAAGGTAATGTTATAGTATTAAAGAATCAATTTTGAATTGATTAAGCTTGAAAATCATTTTTGAAATAATTGATTAATTTTTATGTATTTAACTTTATTCTAAATTGATTGTAGATTTTAAATTATGGGAGATTATTAAAATCTATTTAGTAAAAATTTAATAAAAAAATCTGAAAAAATGAAGGCATTAAATTAAATAGGATTTACTTATAGGTGGAGTCATGTAAGTGGTTTAATGTTGAAAAAATATTTAATCTCATAATGTGTGGTTTGTAAAAAATAGTTCTACTTTAAAAAGCAAAAAAAATTTGCTTAACAACCAAATTAGATGAAAATGCCTAATTTCTAACTGCTTTTGAAAGACAAATTATGGTAAATTTTTCAAAATAAAAAAAATTCATTTTTTCAAACTTCAATTAATGATCGGCCGGCTAATATGATGATTAGATGGCCACTATAGCAAGCTTATCGATTATAATGTAATCCCTGGTCAAAGTAATAATTCTAATATGAAACAAATTGAGTTTGAATTCCACAAACAAAAATCACTTACCCAATTTTAGTTAATGGTTAAATATCGAATTATGAACTTAAAATTCTACGCATCAGGATAATTTTAAATTAGAACTAATAAATTTTTTGTTTTTTTTTTTACGATTATTTCACATTAATATATTAAGTACTTTTTGAAATAAATACGAATAGATTCAGAACAACAAAATCATACTCATGTTCGTAATTTGAATTTATTGATTATTGTTGTGGTCAACTTGTGTGATTAATTAATAAGGATATAATTATGGGTGTGGTTTAAATAGATAATATTTTGTTATTTTTGAATTTTGATATATATAAATTAAAGTTTATGTAAATTTTACGAATTCTGAATAAGTTTTTAAACAAAAAATAACTTGTGAATTCTTTTTTTTTTACATTATGATATAAAATCTATATTCATAAGTGGAGTCCATTTTAATATGATAAAATTATTTATCAATTTTAAATTCAACAATAGAAAGCTTTCTATTTATCTCTCGAGCAGTATTATTGTTCAACTCTTAAAAGTATGAAAAAGAAAATTTTTGAATTCAATAATAATTTTTATTACTTTGTCAATTCTACGAAAAAAAAAAACTTCCGCTAATATTTTTGAATTGAAGAATTTGAGTTATCATTTATCTTAAATTTTCTTAAAGAATGAAAAATTTAATCATTCGATAATTCAAATAAAATAAAATTTCCTTTATAAAAAATTTTTTCAGTCCTGCACTTGAAACGTTAAAACTAAAAAATTGTTATTTCCTGTTTCAATTGAAATTTTTTTCTTAAAATTGACTGATTAATTATTTATTTGATTTTTGAATTTATTTTCTGATGGTTTCTTATTATGGAATATATAAAATTAGCCTTATAATTTAGTTTAAATTAATAAGTTGGTCGAGAATTCGTGTGCAATAATTTGCTCCTAGATTTATTAAAGTCATTAAAGATGGATAATGAATCATGTTTGCTACTATTTTCTATATTTCTAATTTTTTTTTTATCCCAAAAAATACAAATGTTTTGTTTATTTTATGTAACCCTTTGATAAGTTTTATAAAATTTGAGGATTTTCAAAATAAGACAACGATCGAGATAAAATTATCGAGAAATATATTTTTTTTTTGAATAGGGTATGATGAAATAGAATTGGTTTTTTTATTTTACAAAAAAAAAATCGTTGATTGAAATCTACGAATTTCATTTCCAAGAAATAAATAAGTAATTTGAAATTTTTTTTAAAAAATTTTTTTTATCATTAATTTATCACTTTAGAAAAAAATTCAATGATCAAACTCAGAATTTTGCTTTTCATCTGTTATTTTTAACTAAATAATAAATAAATTTAATGTATTTAAAAATTTAAATGTAAATCGTATTTAATTTCTTCATATTTTAGGTGTGACTTGTGAAATTGAAAAATGTATTTGCTGATTTAGATTATTTGATAATTATCAAGGTTGAACTGGAAAAAATACGAAAGAATATTAATTTATTAATATTGATTCTCCTAAATTTGAAAAAAAAAAAAATATATATTATAGAAAAACTGTTATATATAAATTCAAGATTTATTAATCACTTTTCTAAATGAAATATTTTAATTAAGGCAGTCGAAAAATTTAAAATTCTATCAATAAATTCAATATTAACTTATTAGCATTAAGACATATTCAATAATTAAATATTTTGAAATTCAAATGTAAAACTAGTCAAATTATTATGATTTATAAAATAATTATTATATAACCTAATTAAGATTTTGAAAAATTTGTGTAGTTTAAAAATAAGAATTACTGTGCTAAAAAACATCAGGTTCAAAACATGTATCTAATATATCTAATATAACACATTATTGCTTGATTCGAAAATTTTAACATGTGAAACAATTAAAAAGGCAATATTTAATAGTTTGAAATAGAGCACATCGACTGTTTGTTGATCAAGAATTTTAATTTATTCGTATGTCATTTATTATCAACAAACAAGCGAAAAAAACAAATTAACTTGACTAATTATTGGAAATAATTAGTTGACAAATCAATAGTTCAATAAATCTAATAAATAATTTTTTTAGAAGATTATATTTTCAAATGAATAATTAATTCTTAACTATTTTATGAATAGTATTTATAAATTTTCCAAACTATTCTGTAAAATTAAGTTGTTTTTGTCTGACTGAAATTGACATTTCAAATCAGATTCATATCATTAGATTATGTGGTCGCATTTTCAAATTCTGAACCTTGTAGTTTGCTCTTTTTAAGGTCTTATCCATTTAAATTTTTGAGTTTAGATAAAATATATAAACAACATAAATTATATATATATATTAATATTCATATCAAAATTTGTGGAATTCAATTTGATAAGATCAAGACAAGAATAATAGATGGTATCCTATAAAATATTTCGAATGAAATATATATTGGTGCATATATCACATTAAGTAAAGTAATTTTTGCGAATTATACTATCAAGAAGAAACTGTTATATATTAAAGTCTATAATTCATATTCGAAACGAGTGTGAACCACAATGTTATAAAAACACTTTACAATTTACATCGGCTATTGAAAATGATTTATTTTTTGAAAATTACGTTCTAGAACAATACTTTCAATTGATTTATTTGAATTTGAATAGCAGATACTAAATAAAATTTACTATTTGAGAATGAAAATATAATAGTTGTAATGTTATCACTAATTCGAATTTATAAACTAGATTCGCAATGTCGAATAGGTATGCTATCGATTTGAAATATTCTTGAACTAAACTAATGAGTAAATTTTTAACTGCATGTAGGTAAATGATTTTCTATTTAATTATTTAATATTTTTGAACCAACTCCAATTTGATTATTTCATGATATTTTCAATAGACCGATCAGTTGTTGAACTAATAATCTTGTTTAGCAATTTTAAAATACATATTCTATCTTCACATTATGTACTCTATCTTTATTTACTAAAAAAATTTTCCATAAAAAAAAAATTATTAATTTAAATTTGATACATCATTACTAATTAAAATTTTACAAAATTCAAATTGATATATTTCTTTTATTCATGTTAAAATTTGATCGTTTTGACTGAATTGAAATTTTTTCTTAATCTTTTTTTAAACTTTTATTTTCTTTAATGTTTTGGTTTTCATTTAATCAATACTAAAGTGATCCAAAAGAATAATATTTGAAAAGCGCAAGTAAAAAATTTAGAAGAAGTTTCAAAACATTTAAAATTTAAGTTTAATGATTAATATATATGGTACTGAAGTGTATCATATATGATAAATCGGTTTTTAAATTAACCCAAATCGCTGGTAATCAAAATAGAAAATTTATTATTATTCACATTGATGCCTAAATCTTTAACTTAAAAAAATTGAGTATATATTATTCACTTTGAAGCTTTTAGCATTAGGACTTTTTTTCTGAAGTTTTAATTTTTAGTTTTTTTCGAATTTTAACAAAATATAAATTCATTAAATTTGCCCGGAAGAATGCCAGTAGCAAACCGTTTTTGTGATTATTCATTTATTTTTATTTGAAAAAAATAATTCAATAAATAATTTCCATAACTTGAATCTTTTCGATAAAACCTAATAATGAAAAAATCTTTCAAGTTAGAAGCAATTTCAGCAAAGAAAAATTTATATGAGCTTAGTAATGTACAGATTATAAAATGATTTTAAAGTGTTGAATAATCTATAAAAGGTTTATTTTTATTGAATAACTTTTCAAATTTTACTATAATTAGATATTTACTCGAAATGGATGTATAATTTATTAAACTTTGTGTCGTTGAATCAAAAATATAATTTTTATGATTTTATAGATCATCTCGTATTATTAGCTTAGAATTTTTATTAAAAAATTTATTAGCTCATGAATTTGATTATAGGATTAATTTTAGATGTTTATTTTTCTTTTCTTTTGAATTTAAAACAAACTGATCCAATAAATCTATTTGATTTTTTAAAAATTTTCTGAAAAATTTTCATTTTGAAAAATATTTCACATAATTTTAAATTTATATAGATTAAACTAAAATTTCAAATCAAACTTTTATTTTCATTTATTTAATGATCAAATAAATGTTGCTTTTATAAGTGAATGATTTAATTTTTTTTTGCATTATTCCAATAAAAAATCTTGATCAAAATTTTTTAATTCAGTTTATTTGTTTATGAATTATATTTTAAGAATTTATATAAATCATGATTAAATTTTTTAGTTAAATATAAAAGCTTTAATGCAGATTTGCATCTAGGTATGTTTGAATAAATGACATTCTAGTCGATAAAAAAAGTCATAAGCTCACAAGAGTATAAAATCTATAGATATTTAATAATCTAAAAAAGATAGGCTTGATCATTTATTAAAATTCCTTAAAATAATAATCTGAACAGAATCATAAGATAAAATTTCTGGCAAAAAAAAAGTGATGAATATTAATTATAAGTTTTTATTAAAGGATTTGATAATTTTTATTTAAAAAAGAGTGAGAAAAAAAAATTGTTCTGGTTAATCAAAAACTGGTAGATTGGGCTGGGTTATTAAATTTACTTTTTATTTGAATGGCCTCAATATACTTTCTTATTGAAATTATTCTATTACTGCTTTCTCAAGCTCGAAATGAAGAAAAAAGATTCTTTACCAAATTTTTCATATTATTTTTTTAGAAAAGGTGTTTGCTTAACTAATTTTTCTGTTCATTCAATAAACATGAGAAATTTCAAAAAAAAAAAATAAAAGGCGGAGTTTAAGACCATTAGGCATGAAGACTGTGTGTGTAAATCTGAAAAATAGAGTGCTAAAATGTGTATACTAAATAAAAAGTTCTAAATAAAAAAGGCGTTTACAATTGGTGGATGATTAGCTAAAAATGGTTAGCTAAGTTGAACTTGTAAAGTAATTTTGTATGTGTATGTGTTTGTGTTTTTTTTTTTTTTTTGTTGGCTATAATCAGACTCGATTTAATGGAATCAGATCCTCAATGCGCCTTATTCGTTCACCACGCGTTTACTGAGCAGTTTATTTTAATAAAAATGAGCTAATTGATTTTGTTATTTATAACTGCTTGAAACAATCTTTTAAGCGTGATCTATAATATTGTGCATCGTCTATGAGTCTGTGTTTGTTTATGTAAGATCTATAAGAGTATTTTTCAATCAATGAGTATTTGTGTTTATGCGAAGATGACCAATGGATTAAATTTTGATTAAAAAGCCTTAGGAATAGTCAATATTTAACCTATATTTAATAATAAAATCTCTTTATGTTGTCTAAATTATTCTTATATTTTTGCTTAGAAGATTTAGATTCATTTTTTGTCGATATAGGCTATAAAATGTCTTGTTAAGTTGCTCATCATTCTGCCATTTTAATTAATCACCAATATATAATTCAAGAAAAATGGAAACCACAACTGCTAATCTAAACAATGCAACCACTAATGCTAATAGTGCAAATAGTCAACCAAATTTTGTTGCTGCCGCATTAAGTGCGTTTAACAATAGTTTTAATCATAACAATGCTGCAGCGGCTGCTCTACTTGCCCGTCTAAGCGCTAATCGTCATTTTAATAATATAAATTCTTTGAATAATAATTCAGCATCATCTACCACAAATATAACCAATGGTAGTTTGCTAAATAATCCAATCAATCCATTCTCTAGTGGTCATTTTGCGAATTTAGCAGCCACAGCTGCAGCAGCAATATCACCATATTCATTACCTAGTTCATATACTGATTTTTATCATAATTTCAACTTATTAAATCAACAACAACAATCACTGACCGCAGAAAACAACACGAATAGCCCTATAAATTCTAATAATCATCAGACAGCCACCTCATTAATTAACTCTCAAAACAACAATGGACTTTATAATATTGATAATCTTCTGAGTCCAACTATGCTTAGTTCAGCGAATTTGATCGCCCATCTAAACAATGTCAGCAATAGCACAATTCCAGCACAACAATTCATCAAAAATTCATCTTTAGAATCTGTTCTGAGGGAAGCAGCCGAAAATGGGCTTAAAAAAAAAGGTTTGTGACATTTTGTAAATTTAATTCAAAAAATCGTGTAGAAATCTTCAATATTGTTTGATTTTTAAATGATTAACTTGCGATTACTATTCGATATAAATTATTTAGATCCTTAGAAAATCATTTAATTAATGTTCAAATTGTATAATTAATTTACAAAATTATTGCTTACAAAATTTAGATCATAAAGGTGTGGTTTTTAATTTTTAAACTTTTAATTACAAACACGAAAGAAAAAATATTAATTTCTAACTTTGAAAAACGTCTTTTCGACCAGCGCCGATTGTTTAATTCGAGATAAAAAATTTCAGCAAACGTGTGCGAATATTAATTTTTGGCAAAAAGAAATTAATTTTTAGTCATAATCAATAATAAAAAATGATGTATTTCACTAAAATTATCTCTATTTGAAAATAACTAAAATTTCAATTTTATAAGCACTAATACTGACAACTCTTTCTATGCGTTTATTATTTATGAATTTTTTTTCATTATTTATGAACATCACACTAAATTTCAATGAATTGTCTATGTAAGGCAAAATGACAAAAAAATTATTAAAAATTCTATTCATTTGAGAAATCACTCAGTATTTTTTCAAAGTTGACTTCAAAATGAAAAAGATTGTTAAGCTTTTTGATATTGCGCATATTTATATGAATAATGAATTAGTTTTATACAAATAATCGGTGGTATTATTTTCAAGCATTAACTACTCATTCGAATATCTAGAATTAAAATGATTAAAAAAATCAAAATTTATAAGTTATAATGTGATTGATTCCTAAATTATACTTCAAAAACTAACACTTTCAAGTGAATTTAAATTTAAATCTAGATTTTTTAGTAATCATAAAATGACTATAATATAAATTGTTTATAAATTAGATTGAATTTATTAAAATAAATTAAAAAAAAAAAACATTGAATAATGAATAATTCTTAAATACTGATTTTTTCTTCTTCGCTATATTTTTTAAATTCTATGTTAAATAAAATTTCGGTTAATTATTTATTTTTAAATTAAATGAATAAAAAACTATTATTAGTTTAAAAAAATTTTGTTTTCTGCATTATTTTTCAGACAAGAGTTATAATTATTTTTTAGTGATAACTCATTATTGATTTTATTTCAATATTCATATGAAGCAAAAAATTATTTTTTTTAATTTTTTATGATCAACAATGAACAAATGTTCATATTACATGAATTTCGAAATCGATCATTTGAACATAAATTTATCTATTTTTTACGGAAAATTTAGAAAATGTATATTTTTTTTTTGCTTAGTTTATGAACATACATATATTTAGCGTGAATTCATAGATGCAAAAAATAAATTTCAAATCTTAGCGAATTGTCATCGATAAACGTAATATAAAACTTAAACTATTTTACTGTATCATTTTATAATAAAAATTTAATTTAATTTGTTTTGACATAGTAGAATAATTATTACCGCAAGGTGATTTCAATAGATATTGACTCATATGTGTTTAGATGTCACATTAACTAGACAAATAAAAAAGGCGAAATATTGAATCTTTCTCTATCATTTAATATTTTTTAATTATATTATGTTTAATGAGGTATTGTTTAAGATACACTTAATATTTTGATTATTAAAATAAGAAATTTTTTAAGAATTTCAAGGCATTTCTTTATTATTTGTTTTTTTTTTTCAGTTTCATGATCATAAATAAATTTAAAAATTAACTCGTTTCAAATTTGCAATTTCAATAATACTTATTGGGCTTTAAATTTAAACAATATTCAAATATCCAATATAATATGTTATTTTAAATTTTTTTTCAGAATTTTTTCAAAACATTTATTTTCAATATGTTTAATTTTCAAACGAATGTTATTTTATGATGTTTCTAATTATTTTTTTTCTTTATATTCATTATTCCGATCCGACATCTTTCTTTTAACAGTTATTATTTATTATTTTTTATGTATTTTCTGTACGTATTGCTGAAAAAAATGCATTTTTTAGTTTGATAACAATTAATTGTAAAAAGATTGATTGAATGTGTTATGAAGATGATATTTCAAATTGTTCATGCTTGAATGATCTAGATGCTTAGATTTTAAAACAAAAAAAAAAAAGAAAGTATATTTCAATTCAACACCGTGATTTCATACCTCTTTGATTTATAATGCGCCATGTGCGAATTTTGAAATGCAACTATAGAATTCCAAACTTGATCGATTCAAGTATATATATTTTATAACAAAACTTAAAATTTATACTATAAATTTGCTTTAGCACAGGAAAAATTTTATTGTCAATTTATTATAATTTTGATGATAATTTTTTTTTTTGTATTCCTTTAATTAATTATAAATATAAGCTGATTAACTTTTAGACAATCATTTTTTATTGAATTTTTTACTAGCAATAAATTTGATACTATTGAGTCAATTAGCTTTACTTCTAAATTACTTTAAATAACTTTATCGTGTCGTATGAAAAAATTTGAAATATCAAACTTTTTCTCAAGTAAATCACAAAAAAAGGAATTTAAATAATTTCTTTTTAGAAGTTTGTATATTTTGTCTATAAATATTACTAATCAGTTAATCAAAATTGTAAATTTTTTAATTTTGTGAGAGAGCTTTCTCTTATTTTAGTAAATCTACAAATATTATTGAAGAAATTCGAGAAAGCAGAAAAAAATTTTGAGACTGATTTTTTTTTACAA
>BLXL01010634.1:0-28952 GCA_023170135.1 Acarapis woodi
GTATTAATTTTTTGTATAATAATTATATTTACAAATTATATGTAATAAAACTAGTAATTTTTTTCATTTTAAAAATTTCTGATTCTCCAAGGTAAATAAGGATAGTCAATATGCCAAAACAAATTCAAGATATCAAAAAGTTTATTCTAACATCGAGAAGGACTGATGCAAAATCGGTCAGAATAAAGAAGAATAAAAACAACGTTAAATTCAAAGTTCGTTGTTCAAAGTATCTGTACACATTGGTCTTAAAAGATAATGATAAAGCTGAAAAATTAAGACAATCGTTGCCACCAGGATTGGAAGTCAAAGAAATAAAATAAAAGATCTTAATTTCAAATTGGTGTTCAATTGTATTTTATTAATTGTTAAAATGTAAAGCTCAGTTTGCAATATTAAAAATGCGTTGGACTCAATGTAAAAAACTTTTGATTAGAATAACTCAATCTATAATTAAAAAGTAAAAAAAAAAGTCTGTTTGGCTTTTGTTCAATTAATTTATACAATTTTTAATTCTTTTATCTTCATAAATTTACTTGCAAGGAGACAGCTTTCGATATAAAGATCTATATTTTTTAATTCCTCCACTACTTTTAGTCTAAATCTTCATTCAAAAGCATTCAAAGCGCAGTAAATTGAACCCTTGGTTTGTTGAACAATAAGTACCAACTATTTTAATGAATACAACAGGTAAGGGTTCGAATTTTATCGTTTGCCATGATCTACAATTTTTTTTGTTATCCTTGGCAACCTTAATCCATTCTTTCTTATCAGCTGATACAAATGCTTCGTAGCCATACTTTTGTTTATCACTATCGTAAAGTAAAAATCTAATTGAGCTTATCATATAGGGTTGAGGTAATTGAATTGTGATCGAACCATTATTGATTTGATGGCAGGTAAAAAGAATGTCTGTTTCGGGAAAAAATCAATTTAATAAAGACTTATTAGAGATTTTTAAGTATACCTGGGTCACATGGAAATGTATCACCAAATAATAGAACATCTTTTATTCTTGAAACTCCTTTGAAATTTTACAAACCGTAGATGTATACAAAATTTTTTTTTCCATCGAAAGAAAGTGAAATTCAAAAAAGATAAATTATTTTTTAGACTAAATATTAAATGACATCAATATATACAAACCTTCGATTACTTGAGCTGATTTCTCGATTGTTGCCACATTTGATTTGGGTTTAATCAGTCCTTTTATTAATTCATAAGTTTCTTTTGTGAACAGGCATTCAATTGAGGTGACTTCGAAACGATCGCAAATATTGCATGACTTGCCTGAAACTTTTACATATTTTACGACTTGTGCATCAAAAATAAGAAATTGCCAAGACCTGCATATGTAAGAAGTGTGGTCGATCACTCGTTTCCAATTTTCAGCGTCCAGTGATGTTTCAATGTAATATGAATAAGTACGATCATCTTTTTGATATAGCAACATTTTTATTAAATTGATTTTATATGGATACTTAAATTGAAGAAGCAAACATGATTCTCCATTAGATTCAATGGGATATTTATCAATTTCTCTGCATTCAACTTTGTAATCTTTGCTTTTTTCTATAAAATTAGTTTTGTCACCATGACTTAGTATTTTTGATTCTCCATGTAAAACTTTGGTTTCATAATGTTCACTAGCAATATTAATTTCAGGTAACGTAAAACAACGATAATTTTTAATCTTATTTTTCACTGTGGAATAAATCAAGTCAAGTACTTCGTCTGAACTTAATTCTGTTGGCCTAATTAGTTCAATTAATTTTTCAAGATCAATTAAATTTGTTCTAATTTGTTCATAAAGTTCTTTGCCATTTTCATTTGGGTTCGCTTGAATCCATTTATTCAGTGCAATTAATATATTTAATTCGTTTGCGCAAAATGAGTCACGAAGTAAAATGCTTTTAATGTCATCTTTTGATAAACGCAAAAAGTCGTTTTGCTCCATTATTTGTTCGGCATTATGGTCTAAAAAATGCAAACACGCGCTTTCGAATTCATTTATATCATAAAAATTTGATAAATTATATAAGATACACACATTAGAAAGATCGATTTTGGAAATCAAGTGTTTTAAGACAGCTTCATTCAATGCTTTAAGGTTGTATTCGTGTGACATTTGAAAAATTTCAAGTGTTTGTAAAATCGTCAAATCAGGCAGATTAATTTTACCTATTGCATTTTAAAAAATATTAAATTTTAAAGTTTCAAATTAAAATTCTAAAACTCACCTGTGTAAACATAAAGAAGTAATTTCTTGAAAACATGTAAATTTTGACATTTTAACTGTATTCTATTACTTTTCGATTCTTGTAAACCACCGTAGAGTAAAGCTCGAAAATAGTCGCTACTTGATGCTAGTATGATACGATGTGCTGGAATTTCCTGACCATCGACAACCAATGTAATATCAGAAAATTTTCGATTCGAATACAAGAATTCTAGATTGCTCAGAACTAGTTCGCTGTGATCAATAAATCGAGTATTATTTGACGAATATTCTAGATTTTCTTTTAGTTGTTCCATTTTTTTTTCCTTTTTTTGATATAAATAAATATTGATTCGACTTTTGCATACAGAGTCAAATTTAATTGTAAAAACGTTTCAAAAAGCAAAATTCTAAATGTTTATCGTTCGATAATTAAGAAAATGAACTTTAGAGCTTATATTTTACCAAAAACTCTTCGGATGATTCTGTAAATATAATTTAATGCATAGCACTTTTCATTAAATATAAATAATGAAATAGAAAAAAGTATAATATTAAGAATTTTAGAATGATCTTGATATAAATATAGTTATAAATTTGATTATCGAAAGAAAAATATGTACAGATATTTTATTTCAAAAGTTCTAAAAAAAAGTAAATAAATCATTTTCCTCACTAGTGGCGCTTGTGAATTGTTTATATCCAAACATATGTTCAATAATGAATGAGCCGTTGAAGGTTATCAATGTAAACCATTTGATAAACTTGTTCCTTTCACTACGAATAAAAATTAAAATAACTGACTTGATTTTGTTACTTTAAATGATGAGATCTAATGATGCCTCAAAAATTACTAATTTATATATCTTTTACGAAGTAAACCGACAATAGGTAAAAAATTTCTTTACTCGTTGTTAAATATAAAAAATTATAATTCTTATTTATTTATTATCAGCCTTTGTTTGATTTATTAATAAAAACTTTTTTTTTTTATTTTACATTTTCATTAGACTTCCATTTAAAATGAACGATGAAATTTTTAATCATAAGACTGCATCACAAAAATCACATAAAACATCAGATGAATTTAATCCATTTCATATGCGTAGCCGTAATTTGGATAAGTTTAAAAATGAAGCTCCATCATATCGTCTAAATCATCATAAGAATGTGATTAATCGAGCTCGAATCGGTTGTATTAGCTCGACTACAAAATCTTTAGAAATTTTACGAGCCTGTTTACAAGAATCATTAAATCGAGAAATAGATAATGTTATCCAGATGTACTTTCAAGAATATTTCAAGCCAGCAATCGAAAATATTCGAGGTAATAACGGAGAGAATGCTGTAAATGAACATCATATTGAAACGGTTTTAAGGCAAATACTTGAGGAAGCGAAAAAAATGTACAGTACTGACTTGTCTAAAATCAATACACCAACATTAATAGGAACAAGTAAACGTAATCGATTAAGTTCATTGACTCGTTGTGATAGTGAAAATAATTTTAATGTAGTGAATAGTCGTAAACAACAATTCGGCAAGCGTTTATCTACAAGTGTAATTGAAAAGAAAAAAATTAAGCAAAATGAATCAAGAGAACTTCGTAAAGAAATGTTGAAAAAGCGTAAATTAAGTAGCGGACAGGTATCAAGAGGCAGACCACCATTGAGCACTAAATCCAAATTAATAGATCTTGGTGATAATAATTGGAATAAAGAACGAATTACAAGTGAAACAAAATTCGTGCTCGGATCAAAAGCTAATCGAGCCTTGGGATACGGATCTGCAAGAGGTCGTCTCTATACTAAACATACAGATCTTTTTAAATATGTTGGAGATAGCGAAGATAGTAAGTTCTTTTTTTAATTTTAAAATATATGAAATAATAAGAATGCTAATGAAAATATTATCTAGAACAATATCTGCATGAACAAGGTCTATTTCCTATTTCTGGTGCGAGAGCTTTTCTAATCATTAAAGAAGATATTGAGAAGATATTAAAATCTGAAGAGTACAAAGGTATGTTTAAAATGATTCAATTTTGTATTATCTAATATTTTTCTAAATTTAAATTAAATAGATGCTCCAGGACTTAAAGAGATCGATTGTGGTTCTTTTACTCTTCCTGATTTTATTTTAACTAAAATTAGAAATCAAATGGATAAGCAAAAAGCTGTACGAGAAAATTTAGGCGCACAAACCGAATCTGCTGTTGATTCAGTAAAAATTTTAAGCGATCTTATTTGAAAATTTCTAATTTTTAGTTTTGTGTTAAATATGTGTTATAGATAATGTTTAATGTGATGCTGTTAATTTTTTTTCTTCAAGTTTATTTTTCCTCTCCCCTTTTCCAGCCACTGCAATTTCAATGATCGTTTCAAATTTCATCACAAGATTTGCTTTTTTAATCATTTGAAGGTGTATATACATATTATATTCAAATGTATATTCATATATCCAAATAAAATCATGTTAGTTTATTTAGAAAAAATCAATTTTGGAAAATATATATACGATTAAAGTTTAGTTATTTATTTGAAGTTTCAATACTTTGCATTATTAAGATAATGAATTGATTTCCAAAATTATAGTTTGATTATTTATAGAAAATACACTCTTCAAAGAATTACATAATGATAAATAATTTATAAAATTAAGATTTTATTTCCTTTCCTAATTTCCTTCATTTAATTTCATGTTACTCGACGTATTTCTGCGAGTATTTACTTCAATATTTTTAGCAGCATCCAATTCTTCACGTTGCTTTTTTGACCAATCGAATTCATTGTCTTCCACATAGTGACGTTCAAATAGATCTGAGAACAATTTTTTCAAATATTCGTAATCTGGTGTCTCACTAAAATCTAATCGTCTCACATAGCGTAAATAGGTAGCAAATTCTTCTGGACACTCACTTGTCAACACTTCAATAGGCACATAACGTTTCGATTCGCCAATTGCTCTATAACGCTCTTTAATTTGATCTGTTTTCAAACCTTGCCAAGGTAGCAAACTAATAAAGTGCTCATTAATTATGGCTTATTGTCTAATAAATATGATCAATATTTACCC
Source organism: Acarapis woodi (assembly GCA_023170135.1). Classification (NCBI taxonomy): domain Eukaryota; kingdom Metazoa; phylum Arthropoda; class Arachnida; order Trombidiformes; family Tarsonemidae; genus Acarapis; species Acarapis woodi. The sequence continues at coordinate 5,294 of BLXL01010634.1, forward strand.
TTTTAAAAAATATATGAATATATAGCCTGTTGCTTCTAAATCGTCTCTACGGCTTAACTCTTTACCCAGATGACAATTAATTGACATATATCTAAATCGAATAAAACTGCCGATTAATTTGAAAAATTTTTTTTCATAATTCACATAAATATACCTTGCTGTGCCAGTTAATGCTTTACCTTCCCGATAAGGAATATGTTTCTTTGTCTCAGGATCAATATATTCTTTCGATAGTCCGAAATCAATTAAATAAATTGTGTTCGCTTTTTTAGTTCCTGGACGACCAAGTAAAAAATTCTCTGTTTTCAGAAAGAAGCAAAAATTATGAATTCTTTCAAATAAATTTTGTTTTTTTACTTACCAGGCTTATAAGTGAAAAAAAAAAAATGTTAGTTTTAATTTCTTTGATGATGATAGCGTGAGGAATAAAAAAATTTACAAAGAGTGTATTAGAATACAAATCGATAAAAAATAATACGATTATAAAATCAAAGAATGATAAAATTAAATTTTAATTTAAATTATTATTAGATAAATTAAAAATGTTTGATTTTGTGATTAATTCAAAGTTAGAAAAAGCACAAACTACTTTTATCATTCTATCTATAAAATTGCCGACTATGAAATCGAATCAAATGAGATTAAATTTTTAAGCAAGTGAAAAAAATAAGTATTATTTTAATCACTCAGTTTCATTCTATATTATTTTTTCAATAGATTCTCAAGTCTAAAAAAAATTTGTTTGTTAAATTAAATAATTAGAATAATTATTCAGTAAAGATATAAAAAGTAAGATCAGGTTTATTATTGATTCTAATTATTTCGAATTTATTTTAAAAAATTTCTCAACCATTTACGTGGAAAGCAATTATATTGATATTGTGGGTATCTAAAATGTTCTTTGCAAAAAATTTATCGGTTAAGAGTACTAAATCAAAAACGTATTGAAAAACTAAACTCAATACAAGTTTATTTTGCATGACAAAACTCAATTCAATGATTTTGAATAGTCAGTCTTAAAAATGAAATTATCCATTTTTAAATTAATTATCGCTCAAACAATATCATACACACAACATTCAAAAACACTAAAACATAAGATAATAATAATCGAAAAAATGAAAATAAATGATTGAATTGGACTCGTACTATTGATTGCAAATGATTTTTGATAAAAAAAAACTTTGATTTAATTTCGAAATCTTAGAATTTTCATTTCACATCACCCATTTATATCTGAATTATTTAGCGCTCTTTTTCAGAAATTACATTCATTTTTTCGAAAAGGTTAATAAAAACAAATAAAAAATAAATTTAAACTTAGAACATAAATGGAACGATGACAAAATTTATATCTCTGTATATAAGCCCTTTACTGTGAACGTATTCCAGTCTAGTAATCATTTGTTGTGCGATTTGAATAGTAGTTTTAATTGAAAATCTACGATCGCAAAGATCAAACATATCTTCTAGACTTGGGCCAAGTAATTCCATTACAAGGGCTACATATTTAGAGCCACAAGGACCGAAATAATGTATTTTTGGTATGCCGTCACCGTGTGCCAAAATCTTATAAAAACGAAATTCAAGATGTAATGTGGGGGCTTTACACTTTATTAATTCTAATTTTATGGCTAGCGCTTCACCTGTTATCAGATTTTTACCTGTTTAAACGATCTATCATTAAATATTGCCAAATAAAACCTTAATTCTATTACTCACCCAATCTTAATTCACCAAAATTACCTGATCCTAATTTACGCCCCACTTTGTAATTTGTACCAACCATTAGGGCCTCCGGTTCATCTTGCGAACTTGAAATACTTCGCTTCGACATGGTTTTTGAAACAATAACAATTTTTTTTTTAATAATTGGAAAAAGAAGAGTATGAACAGATAAAAATCACATTGAAAGAATTTCTAATATCATCTTCATTCAAATTTTTTTTTTTTATTCAAATTTATTAAAAATTTTTTGCTTTTGTTTCCTTTAAAAATAAAAAGTTCTTTAAATTTTAATGTTTTGGATTTTGAACTAAATTTTATTTTAAACTATTGTTGTAAACAAACTAGCCCTAAAATCTAATTAGATTTAAAAAAAAAACACAGTGCTGTTTATTCGAATTGACTGCAAAAACTTGATGTTATTATAACAGACATATAACGGTCAAATGAGTTTCTAAATCTTAAGGCTATTTTAAACTATTTATTATTTTTTTCAAAGATTTTAATTATGTTAATTTTGCAAATATGAAAATCTTTTTCTAAAAATTTAAAGTTAATCTGTTATCAAGGAGAATTTGCACTAACAATTAATTGATTATTTTTTGAGGGTCTTAATTATTAACTTTAATTTTAATGCCATTCATGAATTCATAAGTTTTATAATAAAAAACTTGATGATTTAATATATTTTCAGTTTTCTGCTTGTGAATTTAGAAGAATAGTGTATTTTTTAAGATGTTTATGATAAGTAATTAATAATTATTAGTTCAAAGATCTCTCAAGTCTAAAGATTGCCGAAAAACTGAATGGAGTTGTGAATGAATTTGTTAAAAAAAATTTATTTTACAAATTAATAACAAATAAATTCTCATTGAAGCAATAAGTTGGGAATAAATCAAATACTGATAACAGTTTTTCAAATAGAATGATCTTTAAACCATAATATTAATAATATTAATAATGAAAACTATTAAAATTTTAGATGGCAGTCTTAATATTCATTTTGAATTTTTTAAAAATTACATAAATAATAATTTGAAAAAATTAGCGAGTTAAGCAATAGGTCATGAGCGGAAAAAGAAAATTTATTTAGTTTCAGTAAAACTTTATATATTTTCTATATTCTGACATCATTTTGAAGTTATGACCTTAAAGGAGAGAAATCAATTTTTAAGCCTGTATAAAATTTAAATTTTTTTATTAATAAATAAAAAGGTAAATTTACTACATTAGTATTGCATACAAACTGTAAAAATTATGAATTACATATTGAGAAGAATAAAGATCAATAGTTCATTTATATACTATATTTCGCGACAAGGTTAGATGAAAATTATAATTCACAAGACCATCTTGTATAATCTTTGGGCCAATATAAAATTAAATGAAGGATATTTAAATGATTAATGATCTAACACTTGAATAGCTTTGATATCGAATCAGTTAATTTGCAACACTCAATAAGTTTCGACATTTGAATTCTAATTATTTAGAATCGTAATAATTTTCTGCTAAAACGCACTTAACCCAATCTTCACGTGTTTAATGCACTAAAAAATTCTTAAAAAATGCATTCGATTTCTGTTCGGGTATTTGCCATATTTTATGAAATCTATTCGAAGTTTAATAATTTTAAGTAGTCATAAATCATCTTTTAGAACAATTGAGTGGCCATATCAAATGATCTAATAAATATGTACTTTCTAAACCTATTAGTTTTGCATTGAAAGTCTTTGCCTTATTGTAATTTCTATACAAATAATTATCATACAAGTTGAGGTCAGGGTTGCTAGATAAAAGTAATGTAACGCTTATTTTTATACTTTTTACTTATTGAAAACCAAATTTATTTTCTTTTTACCTGTTCTCATTGTAATTACATTTACAGTAATATACATATTTAATATATTTAAAAATATATAATTTTAACATAATTTTATGATTTTTTTTCACAAACAATGAATTAGAATTATTACATAAATTGATCTCACTGCACAATTAAAAATAATAACTCTTATATTTGTGTATTGTAAATCAAACTTGAACTCGTTTACGAATTAAGATGCAAGTCAAAGGCTAAATTCAATAAAAAAAAGTTAAATATTAGAAAATAAAAGTATTCAACAAGTTCGATTTTTTTAAATCAAGCTTTGTGCTTTATGCAACAGGTACCAATTTTTCACGTCTAAAATTTAATGTTACACAAAATTGACATCTCATTAATCATAAATTTTTTTTTCATTGAATAAATTCATAGAAATTTCTCAGCACTTTACCATTTTGAAAAAGATCTTTAGATTTCAAAATCTCAAAATATTTTTATAATTGACAAAGAGTTACCTTTTGACCTACAAGTTTTACGGTTTGAATTGTACCATTACTAAAGACTTTTAATAAAAAATTTTTTATTAAAAAAATATTTATTAATGAGAAGAAATAGTTTTTCAACTAATTCAAACTAATTTTACTAGTTGACGGGTGAGGTTATGACCAATTCGATTCACACACTTGACACTGATAAATGTTTTTAAACTTTAAATTATTACAAAAAGAGGTAAAAATAAATGTTATCACTACATCTAAGAGAATGATTAAAGGTCTTAACTTTAGAGTTTTTTCGTTCTCAAGTGTGAACTTTTCTTAGAATTATTTTTTTGTCTAAGATTATTCAAATGCTAAGCAAAAAAAAAAATGTAAGAATATAAAAGAAAACTAAAAAATATCAAATAAAATTTGTTTTTTATTTAATTATTTTTTAATATCATAATAAAAATCAAATAAGTAAAAATTATTATTATATTATTATATAGAAAAACATAAATTAAATATTTGTATTGAAAAATTATATAAAGAAATTTGAAATCGATTTTTAAAGAGTTAATACATTTTTATGATTGAATTGTTCCGGATGTTCTATAACGGTAAATTTTGTCTTGAGTAATTTTTTTTTAACATTTCCTATTGATTTGGGATTATTCATTATTGATCACAGTAAGAAATTTTAACATTGACCTGAATTCTAAAATGCAAATGAATATAAAGCTGAAAATTCTCATCTTCAAAATAGAAGATGATAGAGAATAACTCACATGATTTTTTTCTTGTTTAATATCAATAATACTAAAAAGAGAAATCACGGTAGGTATTAAATTGATTTTAAAAAATTGAGAATTTCTAACAAACATATTATTTTATAAAATATATCTAAAAAACTAAACTGAAAAGTTCTAGTAAAGTGAAAGGTGATTGACTTCTATTTGAAAATTATTTTAACCTTATTAGATTGTGTGCGAACACTATTCTCCTGAACTCTTCAAAATAAAAATCCATCAATGTCTTCTTGGCCTTAATTGCAGTTTATTATTTGGACATAATATATTTCTATTGTTTGATGTTATTATGTTACTAGTTAACCAATAATTTTTATTAGAATGGTTACCTACGTGATTCCACTTTGCAATTGGTCATGTTTAACTTATTGTTTATGTATAAATATGATATTAACAGGGTTAATTCTTTATTCTTGAGGTAATACTTGGATAACGTTTAATCGGAATGTTATTTGGGATCTGGTCATAACAGAAAAATAAAGAAATATCGATCAGCCATTTAATCGACAAAAATTGTTTTTCACATTTCGGAATTTTTCTTTACGAGTTTCAGAAATATGATCAAAATTCTAACTGTGAATATTTTTTCTTTTTTAAAATTCTTATTTTTTTTGTCTTGAATTTGGTTTTTTTTTGCTAATAAAGAGTAATGCTCCTTTCAAAAAAAAATTAAGGGTACAGAATTTTCAAGTAACGGTATTTTATTCGTTTTTTTTTTTTGAATTTAAAAAAAAAAATTTTAAAAGAGTTTTTCGAATAAACGACGCTTTTATTTAAAATATAAAAAAAAAACAAAGAACCTTGCAAGATTGACAGTGATCTAATATTAATTTTAAAAAAATATTTAACGTCAAAATTTAATTAGATTAAACTCTTAGAATTTTAAAAATTATTAAAAAGAAAAATTTCTAAAAAAATTAATTTTTAAAATTGATCTTTATTTTAAAAAAAGATCAAGTTACATTTTCATCGATCGATTGTATTTTTTATACAAATCTATTATTTTGTTGACAACCCGACTATTTCATGAGGTTAATTACTATATATGTAGAAAATTTCGACCTTCCTTTAAATCTTCTTTTACGGAATACATAAAAAAATTGATTACATAGGTATATGTAATTTAAGATCTATACGATTCAAACCTGTTACTATAGCATTGATTAAAAGTTCAATTGGTTTATTCTAGAACTGTCTACATATATGTACTTGTAATTCTCATCAAAAAATTTTTTATTTTTGATGTACTTAATACTTTAACTGGAAGGGTCACATAAAGAAATGTTTTCAAAAGTTTAAAGTGGCCTACTCGACCTTTATTTATGAAAGTTTTAAAGAAGTTTCTATACTTTTTGCTCTGGAATTCACATTTCAAATTCTTGTTGATTACCACCTAAACACTAAAAAAATTGGATTATGTGTGTTCTTTATGCGGACTAATAAAAGTTTGATTTCAATACAAAAACACTTGAAGATAAGCGGTTCAATAAAGAAAGTGAGGTTGAAAAGGGTAAACAGATTGTCGTTTACATATTTAATATTAAAAATTCATTGAATATCAGATTAAATAGAGTGAAGAGCATGAAACGTCTTTAGAAATGTTAAAAATCCAAGATATTTAGTAATGAAAAAAAAATGAATCACATTGTGAGATTTAAATAATTTTTAGAAATCATTTTAGATATATTTGTCTGACAACAATTAAGTTCTATTTCTATTGGTATGCGAACAGAGAAATTTACTTGAATTTTCATACAAAGTTTATCACCGTTTTCTTTAAAGAAGCAACATGTGCTTCTAGCTTATTGTAATTGACTAAAAAAATAAAAGTCTTTTTACAAGTGAATCTACCTTGGACTGAAAATAATTCACCTTACACTCTATCACTTTACGTTTATTTTTTTTTTATTCTTTTGCAAGTTAGCTAAGAATAAATTGATTATTATTATAAAGGTAGGGTTGCTTCTCATTTACCATAAAATTTTTATTTTCAAATTCTAAAATCAATTTTGAATATCTTAAAAATCTAGACATTATGACATGTGAAACTTAGTGCATTTTTTATAAATAGAGTTAGATATGGCTATTCGAAATTAGTGCAACATGGGTAAAAAAAATAGCATAAAATTGAGTGAGAACATTTGTGAAATTTTAAAAAATGCTCTTTACAGGCTTTACTACGAGGACTATAAAAATTTGATATAAAAATATATATTAGATCTTTTTACTTTTAATTGTGAAATATACTTTTTTGTGTCTATTTGAACTTTTCTGAAGCAGTCTTTAGGGAAATATTATACAAGTACGCAATTAATTTTTGTTTTGAATTCAACACAATGAAAATGTTTCTAATCAGTCATCTTACATTTACTTAATATGTGTTGGCCTATTTCGTATGATTGTATGATCGAAAGATTAGTACAGGTTTTTTTTTTCTCTCAAAAATTCATAAAACTTTTTGAATTCATTATTTACTTTTTACTAAAATCACTTTTTTATTTACCACTTTGAGTATGTAATTATATAAAGACTATTTTATTATTATATAGAACAAATTATTTAGTGTCCAAATTTTTACCGTCTTAAGATTTGAACTATGCGTTCACCTATTAGAACGAACATCATATTATGTAATTTATATATTTAAGGGCTTTTGAAGGACTCTATTATACAAATCCTGTTTATTAGGCAAACTGTAATAAAATTTTTACCTATTAAATATTACCTATTAAATACCTCAATAGATTCATAAGACAAAACATTCTTTGAATGCTTAGAACTACAAATTAGAGCACATTAAACTCGTTTTCACTCTTCTGGTCAAAATTCTCCAATTTCACACCTATGAATAGTGAACGAAAATAAGATTGCTGGATTTAATAAAATTAATGCAATTTCATTTAAATTCAAAAGTTTATGCAATAGACTATAGTTTAAAATTTACTAAATAATAGTCTTGGACATAGACGACATTCAATTTTTGAAAGTATGAAAATGAGTTCAATAATTCGGGGAACTTTTTGCTGAAAAAGTCTGTTAAAGGCTTAAATTTTTCTAGATATTTATGATGACAATAGTTCGAAAAAACTAAAAAACACTAACAGTTTTTTTCGATTATTTTTCAGGTTTACCTGTTATATATATATTTTTGTATATATTTTTGTTTTTGTTCTGTGCTTCATATGTAGAAAAAGAACAGAACATAAAGTTTGCGTTTTTCATATATGTAAACATCCATTGCAAACACATAAAAAATAGTTATTTTAAAGTATCGTCAAATAACTGAATTTTTTTTTTAAGTAAGCTCTATAATTTGAATTTCCATTCATTTAAGTTCAATTCAAAAAATCTTTTAGTTTATTATGTGAAAGGTGTTAAATCTTAGAAAAAATTTCAGTTGAGTCAATTAACTTTAATTGATCCATTTGTAAGTTCCTAAAATCATTAATTTAAGCGTCAGACGCATGTGTAAGACATTTTTTTTGAGTAGGTTTAATGGCTTATTACTTGTTTTAGTGAACTAGATGATTCGAATAAAATAATCTTCTGTATTACAAATTTGTAAAAAAATCTACAAATTATCTCAAGTACCGTTAACTAATCATAAAAATTCTCACACATTTTTTCTTGTTTCAATTTGTCGAATACTGATTTTTTTCTCTTGAGTATCACAAAACTATTTCAATTACTTTGAACACTTTAAAAGACCAAAAATCAGTGAAAATATTCATTTGCGTTATATATGAAACGAATGGACAGAATTAAAAAAGAAATAGTAGTCTATGTTTAACATTAAAAGGACTAGTTGATAAATAGAAGTAATAAAATTCTAATCAATAAGAACCACCGGATATCAAGTCATTTGTGAAATTTGAACGGTTTTGATTATTCATACTCTAGAAAAATGACCATTAAGCTCTTACTTAAACAGGATGCGAATCTTAGGTAGAATAGACTATTTTTGGTTTAAAATTTAACTATAAAAATTAACGTAGTCTGCTTAAAAAAATTCTAGAGCATTACAAATTAATTTTTTTTTATTAATTTTTAATATTTTTTGTTTAAAACCAGATGCCTGAGCTTTTGTAAACAAAATTAAATTATAAAAATTTCATATAAAAAACATCGGCTAAATTTCCCTATATAATTTTTACATACACTGTGTTGATTTATTAATAGTATATTTATTTTCTTTTTTTTTAAAATTATCTTTTTGAAAAAAAATTTTACTTGATTCATTGACAAGTAAGTTTACTTGGCACATTCGATCAATATTTCCGAGAAATATGCTAGTCTAGTACATCTTAATTTGAATTGATCTTGAAATATAATTTTTTTTGAGAATTTTCATTTTTAGAGCGTAATTGATCTTTTGTAAATAAAAGAATTAAACTGACCATATTAATGCCGTGAAATAAAAAATTTTCCATTGAGTAAAACTTTACTACTTCTAAACGATTTTAATTCAAAAATTTTGCTCCATTTGTTTTCAAATGATTATCAGTAACTTAAACTAGAAATCTAATAATCATAATGTCTAATCAAAGGGTATTTTTTGAAAGAAAATTTTTAATCAAAAACACATAAAGGTATTTGCCTTTTCAATGATTTTTTCACGATTTAAGCAAACAGATCACATTGTTTAAGAATGGACAATAGGATTGAGTAGTGTGACATTGATTTAATCCGAAAATTGAAAAGTCAACATGCAAAAATGTCACGATCTTACCACTAGCATATCAAATAATCCGAATTTCAAAAGTACTCATTTTCTTGAAAATGTCCTTCTCTTTTGCAAACAAAACGAATTACACATGTAAAGTCAAGCGACTTAAAGTACCGATATTAAAAAAAAAGTCGGGGAAAAAATTATTTTTTAGAGAGAGAAAAAAATGTAATGCAATAAATAAGTTTATTCGTCATAGAGTTCAACAAGTCTATCTGAAACGAAAATCTAATATATGTATGCACTAAATTACAATGGCAAGGATTGAGAAGGTTCTCACATCAAATCGTTACGAACCACAATTGACCAGTCGATTTGTTTGATTTACACACTTATATTTGCACATTTAATTTGCGTTCATATTAAGATTTATATTTTATCGTAGACGCCTGTTTTACATTAACTTTTTACTATTAACTGACCATCAGAACTTTTCTATAAGATTTTCCTTCTATTAGTGTTTAAAAGAACATTATTGCCACTCATTTAAAAATTTTAACATTCAAATTTATGTTTTAAGTGCATTTTCTTTGCTTTAATTGACTTTAAATTGATCGGCAATAAAAGAGGAAATTGACCACCACTTTTCATTATTTATTGCTTTTTCAAATCTTAAAATATATAACTGTTCTATTAAATGTTACTTTTTATAACGTGTAATGATTTTTAGTCTGAAATATTTTTTTTTGAGACTTCTATAATTCATTGATACACATTTTACGATAAAATATATTGTGTATAAATTCTTTAAGTTTGATTATTAAAAAAACAATCTGATAAAACTTTAAATTTTTTGCAATCTAAAGTACTAATTGAACTTTGAATTAATAAAATTGTTTTAAAAATCTCAATCAAAAATATACATTCAACACCATATTTATTTTCACATGCAACATTTGAATAACTTCGACCGATGCTTGATTATTTTGTCTAATTAATTGAAAAAAAAAAAAAAAATAAATTGAAGCATTGAATGCTTTATTTTTTATTGTTGATAAATAATCATTGCAGTAAATTATTATCACAAAACTTTCGATAATTAAACTTTGATCTAATATAAATTTGAACATTTGACAGTAATATTTGAATTATTGTTCTTAGCTAAAGATTGTGTCCTATAAACTCAAAAAAATTTTTTTTTAAATAGACAACTGTTTTTTTAACTAATTGAAAATGAAACGAAGTGTAACTAAATAATGCCTATACTGAAAGTAAAAAAATTTTATTCAATCAAATATCTTGCTATTTAAAAAATTTTTTTTTTACGAATTCTTCAGAATTTCGCTTTGCCAATTAAAGTTGTTGGTTTCTGTTAATATAAAAGTAATCTGATTTTGACGATTTGAGATATACCTTACTTTTTTTGCCAATAAAATTAAATTAATAGCATTTAATATTTAGTTTTTAGCATTATTTTAATATTTGAAATTTGTTTTCGAGATTTGAAATCATTTTTTTACTGCTCAAGGTCTAGTAGCGAATTTTTTAAGTTTTGCTTTTCAAAAGTTTGTCCCAAATTTTCTCAAATTATTTTGTTTTTTAATTTTAAATCTAATCCTTAATTTTCATAGCTTATATAGATCATAATATTTACCATTAATACTTGATTTAATACTTTTAATTTTATTATAATAGTCACATAAAATTATTTTTGTATTCCTTTTGTAAAATTTGAGATTCTCAAAAAAAAAAAAAATTTTTTATCATCTTTGAATAATCAATTTAAATAAATGTCTGATAAAAAAGAATTGTACGAATTATCAAGTCAGATAGTCATGTACGATTAATATAATTTATAAAATAATTTAAAACGAAAAAAAAATTATCTAATAAGTAGAAAAATCAGAATTAAACTTATCATGTAGTAAGACATTAATCGATGATTTTCATACAGTATTTATTGTATACCTAACAAATTTTAATGAAATTTCTGCAAAAAAAAATTAAATTTATTCGCCACAGGCATTTAAGTAAAAATCATGCTATACAAATTGTATTTTCATCAAAATTTAGTGTGATTAACACATGATTATGAAATAGTTTGATTAACATTAAATTTACTATTCAAATTGATACTTAAGTATATATTAGGTCAGTTAAATTGATCTCTATTAATTGTACTTCCAACGGTATACATTCAATTGATAGATTTTATTTTACACATTGTACCGAAATATTTAAGTTTAAAAAATGCAAAATATATATCAATATAAATGCATTTATTTTTCAATATTAGACCTACTGGTTATTTTCCGAGAAAAGGATGAATTCTCTTTTAGCTAAAAAAATAAGTGGTGTAGTAAAATATATATATGTAATATTAAGCGATGATGAGCAGCAGTTGATCAAATTAATTAATTCTATTCTAGCAGTAAATTAAACTTTCAAATCGTTCTTTTTGAGCAAGGACCCTGCTTTTCTTCTAAAAAAAAACAAGGTGAAAATCAATTGAGACTCAAAGCTTTACATTCAGGGTGCCTGCAAAATCAAATCGAATTAAGATTACAGAAGATCAAACGTACACAATTCAATCAAATCACCGCCTTGACAATCAAGCTGTTTTTTCTCAATGTCTTTCATATACCTGGTAAATAGTTCTCACATCAGTAGTAATCTCTATTGATTTTATAAAATAATGCAGGCTATGCTCAAGACCCAAGTTAATCCGAGAATTTCCTTTTAATTTACTTGTTAAGTTGATTTCTTAGATAATTTATTTATCTTCGTCAATTCTAACAAGGTTCATAAGGGGGTTTCGATAAATGACTCTCACCGTGGATCTTAATATTCATTCTTTTGAGCTTTTTGTGTCAAGCGCAAATAATATATAGGAAAAGATGCCTGAATAAATAGAGCAAATCAGATTCGCATTAAATATTTTATTCTTGGAAATTTGAAGAAACAGAAAAAAAAACTTTTGATTTATTCTATCGTCAATAGCACCAGAGTGTTGATATAGATTAATAATTTAAAAAAATTAAGGCTCTCTGGACATTAATTACCTGTTATATTATCACTTTAAATTTATGAAGTAAAAAAAGATTTGCGATTGGTTTTAATATTATTTAATTTTTTAGGTAAATTTTCAAATGTTGATAATTTCGTATTAAACCAATGCATTTTAATTTTCTAAATATATCATTTATTTATTCGAATTCTTTTTGAATTTTCTGTCAATTTGTGTGTTTTTTATTTCATTCAACATTTGAATTGTTTTTCTTAAAAAAATTTTTCAAATAAAAAAGAAAAAAAAAGCGCATCAATATTTTTCGAATAAACAATGAATGATTTTTTTTTCTCTCACATGAATTCAATAATCACGGGAAAAATTAAAGTCAGAATAAGTGGTCTAAATCTGATTTAAAGATATTCAAAATTTTAAAGTACTTTTTTTAATCATAAAATGTATAAAATATATCAGATCAACGTCCAAAGATCAAATTTTTCTTGAATGATGATTTACATTTTCTTAAGTTTCATTCAAACAAAGTTGATTTAAACAATTCATGCTTTTCAACTTGAAATGACTTTCATTAAATTAATTTTAAGTAAAAATCTCCATTTGTTTTGAAGAAAAAAAATTGTCACACATTAACACTCACATCGAATTCTTTATGAATGAATATTTTTTTTTAAATATCTATAAAGTATGAGTTATAAACCGTTGAATTTGTATTGTATGTCACAGAACAAAACATAAAAAATCATTGAAATTCATATTCTCAATATAATACCTATTGATCAAATAAAATTTGAATAAACTCTACATTGGAAAATTCGAAAAAAATTGAGGTAAATTTTTCAATAATTTTGAAGTCATATATAACAGAATTCAACAAAACATTGATAAAGATATTTTTAGTCGACTAAGTAATTTATTCCAATAATCAGTTTAAAAATTTTTGTAGAAAATAATTACTTATTTGGTGTTTAAAATTTTTATGTCAATTAGTAAATTATAAAACAATTTATACTTGCCGTAAGAAAAACAATTTCAATAAAATATTAAAAAAAATTCATTTTGATTGCGAATCGAGAAGTATCTTTAATTTTATGAAAATTTTAAAATACCTTATAAACATTATAATTCAAGAATAATATAAATTTGAAAAAAATTTTGAGCGGCATATTTAGAAATTTTATTAATTTAAATAGCACATTCATAACAAATAAATTAGTAAAATATTTATCTCGGTTTTTGTCTAAATTTTTCTTTTAAAAATAAAGAGTCTGATGCGTCAAATTTTAAGTGCACGTTTTCAGTATTCTTTTACTACAAATCTCATATGAAATTCTATTTTAAAATTATAATAAAGAAATTATACTTTTTCAGAATTTAGTTCTTCTTAAATAGAGCTATAATCATCAGTTTTCAAATTTTTATTTCTCTAAATCAAAAATTTTAATTTTGAATAATGAATTTTCTGTCAAATCATTAAATTCAATCAATTTAATAGAAATTATAAAAAGTGTACGAATCACAGTAAAAAAATTACTCAATAATTGTATCATGAAAATTTGTAGGCAAGCTGAAAAATTATAATTTATTAGTCTTCGGTTTTAGGGTTTAATCAATTCATATAGAATTTAGATTAATTTTCTAAAAAGAAATCAAAGATCCATTAAGAATCTAAGATCATCAAATTCAGCCTATAATTTCAAACAATTTCCGATTCTGATGATGATGAATTGTTAGTCGGTCATTGATTAATAATCTTCATTAGCATTATTTCTTAATTATTTTCAAATCATGTCTTTAAACCTGCTATTTTTTGAAACAAAAAAATTGTCTGACTTTTTAAAATCTAATTTATTCAAGACAGTGCTATTCAATTTTACTTCTTTTACACACTCATCGAAAAAGTAAATAATTTAAAAATGATAACTTAATTTCGAATTATTGTTTTTTAATTTTAAGTACAATGCATGACAGTATCTAGGTTTGATAATTTTAAATATTTTTTTCAACATTTCTATAAACATCGAAAAATTGAAATGAGTATTCAACTTATGGTGAGAAAGAAAAAAATTTCAAATAAAAAGTATTAAACTTAAAAATATGTACAAATAAGTTTCTTTTTAAGATCACTAATTTTAAGATCAAAATTTTCGAGTCAGAAAAGTATGTAAATTTTTTTATCTCTCAAAAATGATCTGCATCAACAGTGTACATTTTTCATTTAAAAAGTATATGAATTAGTTTTTTTTTGCGGCAAGTTGGACACTTACTTAAAATTCTTCACCTATAGTTTGATAAAAAATGCCTTTCATTTTTCCTATCAAAAAAACTTGGATGTATTTTTTTTTTATATTTGATGTATATCTTAGCCAACAAAAGAAAGTGTCTACTTAAAAATTGAAAGAATATTCATAAATTGCATGAAAAATTTTTAATCTAGAATGGTTACAATGCAATATTTTAGAATTTGCACTCTGAATTTCAAATAAGCTCGACAGGTCTTAAAGCACAAAAAAATGTGTGATGGATTGATCAAGTCAAATGGCTAAGAGAAAAAGTCTATTATGAAGATATATAAAATAATGAAAATAAGTGATTGATTCATGATGGCTTTACTGAGCATATAATTCGAAAATAAGTTGTAACTCACCAAAAATTATCAATATTTGTTCTGAATAATTTGGTAATAAATTGAAGAAGATTAACAAGTTATAATTTTTTTTACTCAAAAATCATGAAAATTTAAAAAAAATTACAAAAATCATATATTTATAAAATATCATTCTGAAAAAATTTTTTATTTTTAGGAAACAGAGAAAAAAAATAGCCTTAAGTAAATTTTATAATTTAGAAGCTAATAAAGTTAATATAATTTTAGAATATTTAATTGATTGATGCTGAACGAATGCAATAAGTTTTTGAAAAAAAATGTGTTCATCAAAAAGTGTTTGAATCTAGAAAAGTTTTTATTTACACATTGTTTTAAATTCAAAATCATCATTTAATTTTCGATTTGCATTAGTCTAATTGTGAAAGAAATATCAAATTTGAAAATTCAGAAAAATCTTTTGAAATCGACCAATATGCATTGACTAGACGTAATTAATTACAGTAAAAAGCTTGATTCCCTATTATTAAATTTCGAATAAATAGGCACAGATTTTTATTCAAATGATCAAAATTTTATTAACACAATTCATTCAGAAATCTAAACGCCTGAATATTTCCTTAATATTTTTTGTCTTATGTGTAGATATTTTCTATTCTAAATCAGAGAATTTCAAATTTTAGGAGGTTCATTCAGATAAAAATAATTTCTAATTAATGAAAAATAATATTCGGAATAAGTAATAACAATTATACAATAATCTTAAAAATCTCAATAATTTGATTTTACACTCCAGAATTTTTTGTTTATAGATATCTGTGATATTTTCTGGTTTAATATTTAGTCTTTTATGAGTTTTTTGATTGTGAATACCTATTTATCTTGCATCTTGCGATCTTCATTTACTTTTATCTAATATCATAATTATATAAACTTGTATTATTCTCATTTATCTGAATTCGAATGAAACATTTTTTGATCCACAAATATAAATGAACCAAATTTTTTGTAAGTCATTTTCGGCGTTTTTTTAATACCATGATATAACTATAATCTTTTCACTTTTTAATCCACTTTATTTTCATTATATTAAAAGTTTCTTAGATTTATTTAAATGCTTTTATATTTTAAAATAATTGCGTAAAAGAGCTTAAAATCAATCGTTTTTTTTTTTAATTAAATGCACAACGTTTTAGACTTTAAATTCTAAGTGGAAACAAGACACTTAAAAATTTATCCTTTTTTTATTATTGAAAACTTGACCTAAAATCAACTTGCCACATCAAATCAAAAAAAGTGCTATTATTAACAACAATATGTTTTATTTTTATATATCAAAACTTTGTACATTTTTTCCAAGTAACTTATTGAAATTTTTTTTAAATACAGATCACGAACTGATAAATTCAAAGCAATAAAATTAATTTAAAGATTTCAAATTTGATGAATACATAGAACAGTATCCCGCGATCATTCAAATATAACCTAAACACGAGTGGAGTAGAATATGCTACAATTATTTCATAAAAATAAAAAACAATAGCATAATATNNAAGCAATAAAAAAAATAGGTGAAAAGCCAAAATGAAAAGTAGTTTGGATGTGAGAAGTATATGAATGGTTATTGAAAAAGTACTATCAAAACAGGTATTGTGATTAAGAATAATAGGATATGCAATGCACATTAATAAACAAGAATTTATTTCATAGTTTTAATTAACTTTTTAACTTGTTTGTAAAACATAAAATGATGGCTATTAGATTTTATTCACACCAAAAGTCGTTTATTGTTTTAGATGATAAATTTTTTTAAATGGTTCAAAAAACTAGTCGATTTCAATAAAGTCTACAGAAAAAGACGCAAACATCAAGACTAATAATAGATTATGAAATAAGTCATCCTTCGCTTACTTAAGAAATCTAAAATTTTTTCAACGATTAAGTGTTATGTTATGAATGATAGTAACTTTAAATATCAATGAAATTTTTATTAGCTTAATGATAATTTAAAATTCTTTCTAAAAATTATGTGGATTGAAAATTATTTAGTCTTTATGGAAATATTAATTTGACTGGAACTTTCAAAGCCACTAAAAAATTAAAATTTTATATAATTTAATTTTTGGCAATGAATTTTTGATATGTAATTTAATGATTTGTTTAAATCGAATTTTTTTTTTATATTTTATAATTTTGTACTTGTCTACTAACAAGGAAAAATTAAAATTTTTTATTGCCAAATAAATAATTTTAAATTGATTTTTATGCTTCTTACTTAAAGATTTCTCCCATCTATCGTAATGAGTAATTCAAAAAAATATTTCGGATCATAAAATCCATAAATAAAATTTTTTTTTGTTTTCATTAGATCACTATAAATGTTTTTGCAGAAAAAAATCACTCGTCTGAAAAGTAAATATAAGGATTCACCAAATTTTGAAAAAATAATTACTGTAAGATATAGGCCACATTCAGACAAATAAATTTTCAAAATTACAGCAATCTATTTAGATGAAAATAAATCAATAAATTTAACAAATCTAGAGAACATTAAGACAATTAATTTTATAAACGCTGATCTATATATATTTAAGCTTAAAATTTTTTCTTTTTTTTTTAGTTTTTGATATTGATTTTGATTTATTTTTCTTTTTTATTATAATTAGTTCATTTTTAATATAATCTTTTCAAATATAAATTTAATTTTAACCAAAATAATAAAATGATTCGATTTATTGAACGAAAAATATATTAGACACCTGTGGAATTTGTTCAATTTGAATTTCGAAAATGAATTATAAAAAGAATTGATTTAGTCAAATTATAAATTTTTTTAGTGTACCAAAAATTATAACGCGTACATAATAAGTTAATGATTTTCGCAAAAAAAAAAAACAATATTTTTAAATATTTGATTGAGCACTAAAATCTTCTCATGCAGTGCACTAATTCATGAGATGCTAAAATAATATCACAATACATTTTTAGAAAAAAAACTGAATAATTTGAAGAATTATAATAATAATCAATTTTTTACAGGGCATTTTGTCAAAGAGGTCCATTCTATTATTATTCAACGAAGTAGCGGTCAACTGAATTAAATGGATTGAAGATCCGATTAGTAAATTTGTTTCAAGCAATGCATCTGCCTACCACCATCATACACATTTTTATAGTATTTGAAAAAAAAATTTAAGATGATTTTTTGATAAAATGCTTTGGATCAGAATCTCCATAAGTGCCGTTCAATGAAAAACTGTTTATATAGACAGCATGCAAATGAGTGAGTTTTGTTAATCTTTTGATAGATTTAAAATTCGCTACTTTTTTTTGTTATTGCCGAAAATTTTATACTAAAAAGCAAACTAAATAATCTTAAGCTAAATAAAAATTTTATAGCGAGATGCATTAGACATATTGGGATTCAAGAATAATTTCTTCGATGAAAATTTTTTTTTTTGAGAAAATATGAAACTACCATCATATTTTCAATAGAGCAGTTGCAAAGTAGCAACAAATGCATATAACAGGGCTCAAAATAAATAATTGCAGATCTAGAAAAATTTTTTTTCACTATGTTTAGTCTGTTTGAATTTAAAAAATTCAAATAGTACTGAATATTTAAAAATTTATCGAATTTCCTAATATTGATCAGCACTCTGTATTTAAAATTCTAGTAGATTAAAAATAGACTATTAGTTGGATTGAACTATATTTATAGATTAACTTTATACTATCGAAAAATTTACTAGAGATATATATTATTAAATAAAACAAATAATCAGAGTTCAAAAACTGTTATATAATTTTCAAAGATTAAAAAAAGCGAAAAAAAAAAAAAAATTCTCTGACTGACCACTTGACAAGCATCAAAAGATTGTAGTAGGCCACCTTAAAAGCCTTTTCGCGTTATATTTGTATGCGTAGATAATTATGACTTTTAGTTATTTACCAAAACATTAAGGATACATTTCACACTCTTTGTTCAACCCACGATTAACGGCTTGTCTATCAAATTTTCTGATTACCATTCATGTTCATTGAAACTTCTGTTTTACTTCGTCTCATTTGACTATTTTATTGTGTTGACACCTATTTTTAGCGTCTAAGTTTTCAATGTGTATCAAATCATTCACTTAACTAATATTTCTTATTTGGTTCGGTAGGTGCTTGTCAATAAGTTTTTGATTAGGTTAACAAATGCTCAGACTAATTTTTTTTTTGTTTTTACATTAATTTGACTCGATTTATTTTGAAGAAATCGACCTTATAATTTTACTAAGGGTGAGCCTTAATTATTATTTTTTTATTGAATCTAAACTTTTCGTTAAATTCTCTATGAAATTATTTGAGAAAATTTTTCTGCTAGACCTTACTTTAAATACGTATTTATTTAGGCTATCAGTTGTGGTGAGTTCTATCCCGCGGATTATACAACCAAGTTAGTTTGTTTTTAATTTCACAAAACTTTTCAACTGTCATTACTAAAATTCAGTGTTAATTTTTTTCCGCTTTTTTTATTTTCTATTCAATAATCATTCAAGTTTATTTACGAAACATCAAAAATTACATTTTATTGTATCAACAGGTCGAATTCATCGTTAAAATATATTATTTTATTGGAGCATTTACTTTACGAATTTATATAACACACAAAAGTCAAAAATAAATGTTTTGACTATTTATCAGCTTAACACAATACTAATCGCATATTTTAAGCTTTATAAGCAGAGAAAAATTAAGAAAAGATTATAGAGTTTTATTATTCATATATATTTATAAGTAGCATATATTTAAAGAAAAAATATATTAAGGCATATCGTGTGTTAATATATCCTGAGATTTAGTTTTCATATACTAGAGTCGAAATATACTTGAAAAAAATCGATATATTGAATTATTTTTCAGAAAGCATGTCTCGAATTTTCGCCGACAAATTTAATCGCATTTGTGACTTGAAAATTAGTAGAAAAATGTTGGAAAAACATTTTCATAAAGTAACATTTTTTTCTGAACTAATTATTTTGACTAATAAATACGTACCGGATCAGCTTAAATTTGAGGAAGACCTTTCCCTTATATAATGAAAATTTAAATTTTATTATCAAAAAAACAAATTTGGTCGCGTGGTAAGCTTTCCGTTGATGATAAGGTGCATTAGGATAATTTTAATTATGTGTTTTGGATTTTCAATTGAAAAAGAAAAACTCGAGCAGAAAAAAAATAGAAAGTTAAGTCTGAAACTTCAATATATATCGGATAACTAATGAGTAGGAATGGCTACTGACGGAACTCGATCGATCTGTTTTCTTTAAATAATTTCATATTTTTTATTTCGCAAAAAAAGTATTGAATATATTTCAGAACGTGTTATTAAGAATGGGTAGACACAATTTCTCCCTACTCACTCAGCACGCATTTTCCTTTTTGAACACTTTAAAACACAAATTCGATAGCACAGCATGATTCTGAACGGATTTTTCAATCTTTTTCTTCTTTTACTTTAATTTAATATTGCTGAAAAATATTCTTTTACCTATTTTTTTTTATCTAAAAAATTTTCTGTATTTTGTGAATAAAGAAATTTTATTAGTTGTCTCAACTAAAAGTAGAGGTGAAATCGCGACACATTAAATTTCCATTCTCATACTCATGCGGGGTACTAATATTGAAATAATTCAAATTTCTGCACATTTTTAGATTATAACTTCATTAATACTGGTACGAAAAGAGTGACAGAATTGAATATTAACTGCATCGATATTTGATTAAACAAAAAGAGCGGTTTTACCACCGCCAACTTCATTATTTCAGTAATTGGGTTAGAATTGAATTACAACTCAATTTATTTATAAAATTTATAAATTATAATATTTGTACCATTATGAGCTTCTAAGTGTTATACTTATAAATACATATTTAAATTAATTGAAGAATAAAATAAATTGTATTTTTTTTTTTCGTTTTCTTTTTTTTTGTTATATTAAAATACTCCTCATATACGCAATTCTAACTGATTTCGTATAAAAAATTTATCTCCTTGGTCAAACTAAAAAAAAAGAAATTCTTACAAACTAGTATTGTTAAATTTTTTAAAATCTATTTAAATTATTTATATTATAGATATACATGTTTAAAAAAAACAGCAGTTCACTTACTTTAAAATTTATAATGTATCATTCCTGCAACCGGAAATTCAAATTAGTATTCGAAAATTTTTAAAGATGAACTTCGACTTAGTAGTTTTAAAAATTTTCTCCCATTTTTTTTTTACTGTTTTTAGACCTTGAAATTTAGTGCATAATTCTCAGTAAATCTAAAATAAGTGTTTAAGCGTATACAAGCATTCTAGTGGAACACATTTACGTCATTCCTTAGACGCCCATCTCTAATACCTTTAAATCCAAAATTTTTAGAGTATCCGTTTGGTTGGGCACAATTTTTTTGAACAGATATAGACAAGATCTTAAAATGTGTAACTAAAAACCATAAAAGTTCTATTTTTCTCACACAAATCGGTTCGATTTTTACATATATCCATTCATTAAAAAAAAAACATTTATGCGTGTTTTTTGAACTTTACAAGATCAGCAGCTTATCTTGTTGATCATTTTTTATTCGTGATCTTAGTGAGTTGAAAAAAAAAACAAAACTATTTTGAACTAAAAAAAGATAGTAAGTTCAAGATGGGAAATGTTAAGAAAATGAGAAACTTTAGTATTCAGATATAAAAGTAGTTCAAATTTATTAAAAAGTAACTGTTCATAGGCTTTACTTGGTGTAGTATAACGAAATTGTTTTATTTTGAATCCTCTTTTGTTGAAAAAAGCATCTCGATTGGGAGATGAGTAGTTTACGTGAGAAAACATTAATTCTAATATTCAGTAAATAATTTTCAGTAAGCATCATTCAAAATATATAAATAGGGCGAACTTCAAATTAAAAACAATCGGAAGTTCTCAATAGGAAGTCTTATATTTTAGTTTTACCGATTTTTAATTGCCTTTTAAATATATGTATCTACAAATAATCAAAAAATTCATACAGTTTTTTCCGAAAAATTTTATTTTAATTTAATATAATGAAATAAAATTTTAGATCTTCTTTAATATCTTTCATCGTTATTAAATATATACAATAAATTTATGTTTTTGAAAAAAAATAAATGTGTGTATACTATGAATGTGCTTTTAAATGAACAGATGATGAATAGCAAAATCTTTAAAAGCCTCAAAATTAACAGTTAACACCTTATTTACACGTGTTGTCATGAATGATGTGAACTTTTATAGTTTACCAGGTAGTGCTTACAATATAAAATATATAGTATGAAATCTCGATACAAATTTTATATGCGATAAAGTTTATATCAAATTTTGTACATTTTTATATATATCTCAATAAAAGGATACCATCTGCTTTAATTTTCTTCTTCAATTTGCAAAGCACGATTGAGTAGTTTACAATTATAAAGTTATTGAACAAACATTATGATATTTAATTTTTTACAGAAATGAGTGTAGATAATATAGAACAAATAAAAGAAAAGATAGAGCACATAGTGAGATATAAAGCACGTGTCCAAGTCTAAATCATGCGATAGTCCACTGAGACTGTTTAATTTATATTTTTTCAAAAAATAGACAAAAATGGGAACTAGAACAGCGATTCAACCTCGAACATCAATTGACTGTAACCTTCCTTTAATTAAAAAAATTTCAGTATGACTTTAATTAAAAGCATGCGAAATTAGAATTTCAAAAAAAAATTACGATTAATTATGTTAAAGAACGAAGGAAAATAGAATTCTGTTTTAAAACTGTGAATCAGTTACCATTATTAATTGATGCACTAAAATTATTTATTAATGCTATGATCTTTTTTAGTCTATTAGCATGTGATCACTTCCATGTGTGTAGACATCAATTTCAATAGCATATATTATTAGATATATTTGCATTTAATAGTATCTAAACAGGCAAAAAAAAAGAGCTGTAAATTATTACTGAAAACAGAGTATTGGTAACCTTACAATATTATTTCAAAAGGTATGCTATTAATTTTTTTGATCTTCATAGATGATCTATTTTTCCAATGCTTAAATTTTAAAACGAAAAGTGTACAAACTACATACACATAATTTTCATTGTAAAATTCACAAATTTTATTCTGAAACTCATTCACTCAAATTTGTTACCACAAGATAGATGTGTCTAATACTGAACGCTTAATACGATAAATAATCAACATTTCAACAAATTTTAATCTCTCAGAATTCATCAAAGAAACTTATTCAAATTATTTTGAGCTTCAAAAAAAGGCAGCTGATTTTGAAATTATTCGATAAGTTAGTGTTTAATTATTTTCAGAGAAATCAAAAGAATCCAATTTTTTATTTGGCAAGATGAGGTGCTTTGCAAATTGAAGAAGAAAATTAAAGCAGATGGTATCCTTTTATTGAGATATATATAAAAATGTACAAAATTTGATATAAACTTTATCGCATATAAAATTTGTATCGAGATTTCATA
>BLXL01010635.1:0-16843 GCA_023170135.1 Acarapis woodi
GCTATGTGTATTTAAAAATATGAGCGCCAAAATAATTCTGAATCCAATTTTATTTCAAAGAATTTTCAATCTTATCGTAGATAAAATTTTGTTAGATATTATTTGATTCTTGATTGAAAAATATTTTTGAATCGAAAAAGATTTAAAAAACTTTTTGTTAATAATGACCAAACTAATACACATTCCATAATGAGAAAATCAAACTTATTTTGGAATTGAATAAAAAATTATAAGATTTTTTTTTTAACTTACCCAATACTTATTCAATCTTGTTATCATTATCACTTAAGAAAAACATATTTT
Source organism: Acarapis woodi (assembly GCA_023170135.1). Classification (NCBI taxonomy): domain Eukaryota; kingdom Metazoa; phylum Arthropoda; class Arachnida; order Trombidiformes; family Tarsonemidae; genus Acarapis; species Acarapis woodi. Next base: position 304 of record BLXL01010635.1, read on the forward strand.
AGATATTTCTCAAACCATTCAATAAAAAATTGAATAATCAACTAATTAAAATAATACTAAGAATAATAAAATAAATAGACAAACAAAAAGAAAGAAATTCAAATATAGATTGGTATTTTATTCAATTGGAAACATGTTTAAATAAAGAAAAAAAAGTTAGCGCCGATGTTAACAATTGAGAATCAAAAGTTGGTCTAATCTGGCTAAATAGATCATGGACCACATTCTTTTCAAGAGGCAGAAAATTTTACTATGCGCATGACTTTCATGAAAATGATATTCAATTTTAATCGATTAAATTGTACAACATGCTAATTTTATTCGAATTCAGATTCATAACTTTTATTTTTTACCTTTGAACTATTAAATAATCAATGAATAAATATTGTGCAGAAAAAAAATTTATCAAGTCAATGAATTAAAACTTATAAAGATTCGATAATATATGTTAGACTATTCAAAATGAGAAAAGAAAGATAGAATCATTAGTGAATATAAAAGGGTTAAAGGCGTAAAGTAGAGAAATGTTGAAATAAATAAAAAATTATGCAAAAATTTACCTTTATTTTAGACTTAATGAAGAAATATGTCTAAAAAAAATTTTTTTTTATAGAATTTTAATGATTCGAATATTTCATACTTCCTTAAATAAATTTATATGAATTTAGAATTGTTGAATGCTATAATCTAGTTAAGATGATGATCTTAACAAAAAAAAAACATTCGCAAATCTTATTAAATAAAACCTTTATATTTTTTAATGTCATGAAAATAAAAAAAAATGTTTGAAATATTTATATGTGCATTTCGAAATGATATTTAAATAATGGTGCAAAATAAAACTGATGTACGAGGAAAAACTTATTAAATTTTAAATTTAAACTGAACATTATTTTTAAATCTAAATTTTATTCTGACTAACGGTCGAAGATAGCTTATCATTTGGAAATGAAAATTCAAACTATTAGATGATACACTTCTTGAATACATCAAACGTGCTTTTCAAATAATTCGACGCAGAGTCATCTGTTAATCACGTTTTTAGTGAACTTAAATATATAGAAAAAATACACACAAATTATAAAAAAAATAATTATATATTAAAATAATTAGAATATTTGATTTCAGATTTTAATATATTAGATTTTTGAATTTAAATTAAGTATATGATGAAAAATTAAAAAAAAAAAAAAAAATGGATAATTTAAGCTTAAAAAAATTGAAGAAAAATATTGTTTTGAATTCACAAGAAAAAAAAAAAAAAGTTTTGTGTCTATATAGAGGAGCACGCTCCGATATTTAACTCTAAATGTTTATTACAAGAAAGTCAAAAAAAAGAAAAACATATGTTACGCAGTGTGTATTATTAAAGGCCGTGTATGTTAATTGATTATTGTCTCTTAGAATTGATTCGTAAAAAAGAAAAATACGTGTTTTTTCAATAATTATTTAACAATCGCAAAATTGTTTCTACAACATTGAGAAATTGACCTTCATTTTCTTTTAAAATTTAATGAAAAAATGAAGATAATCACAGATAAAATTATGGCAATCATACCAAAGCCAAAATTGATAGGCAAGAATTTAATTAATAAATTATTCAATTCAAATAAAAGCACTTATCATAAGATTAATCATTAATTTAAGATGCTTTTAGTTTTCGATTTAGATGAAACTCTTTGGGCTCTTGGTATCGATGATTATTATTACCTACCACCTTATAAGCGAGTAGAAAAAATCAAATCGACTGACGAAAACCAAAGAGAAATGTACAAAGTAGTAGACCGAACTGGAAAAGTCATGAATCCTTATAAAGAGGTAAGTTGATTTCTAAAATCAATCTATTAAGAAAGTTTGAATTACGAATTCATTTTTATTTGAAACTTCTAATTACAGGTAAATTCCCTTTTACATTTTCTCAGCAAAGAGGTGAAAATTCCATTGGCGGTAAGTCATGAAACCAAATCATTTTTTTTCATTTTTTAAATGCTTATTCTTACTTGATAGCTTGCTAGTAGAACCACGGATCCAAAAAATGCATTCAGTTTATTAAATCTATACAATTGGACTGAATATTTTCAGTATAAAGGTTAGTATAATCATTAAGTATATAATTTAAATTAATTTTATTTTCTACTAGAAATTTATCCAGGTCAAAAATTTAAGCATTTCGAGAATTTTAAAGACCAGTCTAAAATTTCATACAAAGATATGCTATTTTTTGACAATGAATACAGAAATATTAGAGATATATCATCTTTAAATGTGACTTGCATTGAGGTGGATCCAGAAATAGGAATGAATTTTGAGTATTTGAAGCATGGATTCGAAGAACATGCTAAAAAACTATCCAAAAAGCAACAAGAACTGCAAAACTAATGATTTCTTGGCAAATCAAATAATAACAAGAAAAAATAATCGTAAAAAATGCTTTTTATGAGATTATCATTAATATCAAATATTCATTATTGATAAATCCTTTATTTTAGTGATTGAATTCTGAAATCGAGAAAATATTTATTTTTTTGTGCTTACTAAAGAAAAAAAATTTTTGAAAAAAAATATTGAAAAAATTTTTAAAATATGATAACAATTGTTTTCAAAATTGTTCGACATTCAATTAGAATGACTATTTTTAAAATTAATAATAAAAATTTGTGGAATTAAAAATTTATTAATAGACTTTTTTATCTATAACACATTAAAGGACTGTACAGAGAAGAGGGTAATCAGATTGCTAGTATTTTGAAACAATCTAAACATTATTGCAAAAAAAAACAATAGAAGAAAAATAATTACGAAGAATTCAAGATAAATCCAGAGAACGAAAAAATTACTTGAATCGATAATCAAATTATTTTAAATTAAGCTTGGTTATAAAAACCTCCAAGTTATAGCCGTGGAAAAACTAGATTTAAGGTAAGATCTTTCTTAAAGAAATTTTTTTTTTTTAAAAATTCTGAAAAAAAACACCTTATAATTTTTGTACAAAACTTCAAAAAGCTTTTGGTAGATTTCTGGAACAATTTTTCGGTTGAATCAAAAAAATATTAAGAATGTATTTACAAAATTATATATTTGCACAAATGTATAGTTAAAAATTTACAAAAATTTTAATCATGGCAAACATAATTTCACTTTTTTGATAGTCGTTTTATCAAGTTTCATCAGATCGAAATCGAACAGTGTGCCATTCATCTCAAACCTACCAGACTCTCGAACAACATCGATAATTTCACTTAATAATTCTTTGTCTTTAAGCTCGCTTATTTGTTTCTGTATATGAATCAATTCATTAACGTATTCGACATGTAATCTGTAATCGTCGTCACTTGCCGATTCATCGCCTAATAACAATGATGCATTCTTTCCCTTTCTTTTAGTCTTTTTCTTTTCGTCAAATCGTTCATCAAAATGATTATTTTTTAAGGCACTTTCATCGTTCGAACCATATTCATTATCATCTAAATTGAAATCTTCAACTTCCGAATTCAAATCTGAACTAAGTGGGCTAATTTTACGATTTTTACGCTTGTCCATTATTGTCTTATCATAATTATTATTAAGTTTTTGATTCCGTTTCATTTGTTCATCCTTAACCATATACTCTTGCTTGCTGATATTGTAACCAGATGGATTAAATTTATCAGTCATAGAACAAGGTGAACTCGTAGGCGTCTTGTTATCGTAATTTCTATTGTTGATTATTGGTGATGAATAGTGACTTTTCACTTTGTCTGATGTTTTGAATGATCGTTTATCACATTGATTCAGTGATTGATCATGATGTTGTTTCGATTTTTTGGATTCAGATTGCAACATCTTTACATTTTTCACTGATGTAATTTCGAGTGTTGTAGTACCTGTTGAATTGTTATTACTAAAACTAATTTTTGTCGATGTGGTTGCTTCTTTTTTTAAATTATTTTCTTTATGTGATGTCTGTTTGTTCATCGAATCTTTGTTTTTCTCTTTGACTATCTTTTCGGAATCAAGATCTTGTTTACTTTGAGTTTTATGTTTCTTTTCATCTTTATGTTCTTTTGATTTGTTCTTTTTACTCGATTTCTTTTCATCTTTACTCTTTTTATTTTCTTTTTTGCGCTCTTTTTTCCTAAGCAATTCTTCCTCGTCTAAATTGGCAGTTTTGAATTTTGAATCAGGCGATTGGCGACTTTTTGACGATTTGGGAAAGTAATTATCTTTCGAATTATCTTTTAATTTTCTTTTTAAGTCATCTTTTGATTTGTAATCGGCTGATGAATTTATCGAGGATAGTGAGGAAGATAGGTTTCGATTAATAGCAATGTTCGATGAAAATTCTTTTTTATTATTTAGATTATCTGTTTCTTTTTTCGTTTTTTTTTTCAAGGACGAGTATCGACCTTCATTGTTGGTTTTTTTTTTCAGGTTATTACGTCGATTAGCCGAGGAAGAATAATTCGAAGAAAATGATAATCTACTTTGATTTGAATGCATTGACAACAATGAGGCAACGGATGATGATGAAATTGAGTGTGTACTTTTGGCCGATTCACTTGATGCTGAATTCGATTGTTTTTTTCGCTTTTTATTTACTTTAGTATTTGTTCGACTTTGATGATTATAATACGAGTTGACAGACGAAGAAGAGGAAGACAAGTGACTTTTTAAAAGATTTGATTTTTTGGAATGATATTTGTGATTGTTATTTCGATCCAATTCTTGAAATCTGTTGGTGCTACTAATGGATGTTGGAGATTTAATTTTAGAGGACAAAGATATGGTATCAATTGGCAAATCGTCTTTTTCTCGTTTAAATATGCTCAATTCATCATCCTTCACTAAAATACTTTTACTTTGACTACTAGAACTACTATTACTTGCATTAGATTTATTAAGTTTTCCATCTTTAGATTTTTTATTTGCTTTTGATAATTCTTTACCTACTTGATTGCAGATCGATGTTGGAGTACTTGAGCGTGAATTGCTTGACTTTTCACTAGATGATTTCGATTTTTTAGACTTCACATTACTTTCTTTCGAACTACATTTTGTCTTAATTGGCGTACCAAATAGATCAGTGAATTCTGAATGCTTTGATTGATGATTTTTGTCTTTGGTTTTACTACTTTCATCTCTCTTGTACGAGGACGATTGATTATTTGGTGATGACGATAAATGTTGTTGTTGAGATTTATCCTTAGATGGTATAACATGCTTGCTACGTATAGCATTTAATTGATGAGAGGTTGTAGGTGGATTATTATTTAAGTGATAATTTGTGATGGCTGAATTTTGATTAATCAGTCGATTCTTTGAAAGAGCAGTTTCGCTTAAACTGCTACTTCCGTTTGCTTTATTATCGTGTACAACCTGTTGAAAAAGGTAAAAGAAATAAATAAATGAAAAAAAAAAAAAAAAAAAAAACATAAATAAAATAATTAAAAAATTTAAATTTTTGAAATTAATTTAAAATACCCTGAAATTTTTATATAAAAAAAAAAAATGTTTTCTAAAGAAAAAATCGGACACTTTTCTTGTTTGAAAATTCCCATTAGTATTATCATAAAATGAAAGCAGATCACCTTATAATTTCGTTTACTTGCTACAAGTACTCTTACTCCGTTAACAATATCCCATTGAATCAACACATCATTCATAATAGACCTTTGACTAGTGTAAATAGAATTCAGTTTGAAGGCGATAGATAGCTGATTTTCTTTTCACTTTCAAATAAATTCAAATGGGTTGTTAAATTATTTATTGAAAAGATGTAAAATTACAGAAATCATTACTGGGTTTTTCAAAGAAAACAAATTGCTTTGTACATAAAAAAAACCCAGACGTGACTCATGAAATTAACAAGACAGACACACTCAAGAAATTTTTCGTATAACAATATTTTGGTTCTATTCAAATTTATTATTTTTCTAAGTCGACGGTACACGCAAACTTTTTATTTGACACAAACACACGAACTTTTAAATTCATATTCTCGATTTACAAATAGACATTGCAACACATTTGAATGTAGGTCCTCGGTCATCGACGATTAATATACTGTTCGAATGAAAAAAAAAATTGTTCTTTTCTTGCTGCTTTTTGCCTTGTTTCTATTATTTTTCTATTTTTCATATTTTTAATTTCACTATCTACTTCTCTTATTTGCTGGTCGCGCGGTAAACTCGTTTTACACTTTCTGCTTTTTGCTAGTCAAAGTGATGCTCGTTCTGCACATTTCAATTAAACAACACACATTCATTTACAGGCAGATAGTAATAGTTAAAGAGATGCAATCGATTAACATTATAGACAGTCCATATAGCAACAGACAAGTTAATAAAACTTTCACTATAAGTTTAAATTAGTTGTCTAATAAATGCTCACATACACAACGTGTACTATCGATTGATGATATTCAGACTTCACCCTATAATGTGCATTAGACACTCAACACAACGTCCCTCGACTCTCTTAATATATTTAACTTTGAATTCATTCTTTAATTTAAAAAAAATAATAATTTGATACTTTTATGATGTCTTGACGAATCGACACGATTATGCTCTTTCAGCAGAAAAAAGTTTGAAAGAGTTCCAAAAAAATTCCAAATAGCTTAAGTAAAATTTTGTATATGCACTAAAATTTTCGACTTTTTATAAAACACTTCTAAACAAGAAAAGTTGTTCAGTGTGTTTTTATTAAGTAAGCCAAACGAGTATCATTATTGAGATCATTTGATAATATAAATAAAAGCACATACTAATAAAGCGCTATGTTAATCATTGTTAATTACTCGGTCATTTACAACTGCTTGTCAAAATGAAAGTGTTAATTTGTAGCAAACAATCTTAAACTAAATTATTTCAAATTACCTTGCGATCATCTCAATAACTAATTAATATCATATGCAAATAAAACTTCTCAAACTTGAAACTGCATCGATTGATTAAAATCATTCGACAAATTTCTAATACAAAATTTTCAATTAAAATTTATTATCTTACGTTTTACTTGTTAAATATAAATTAAACAAAATATCAAAGAAAAAAATACACACACATGCACAACAAAATTTGAAATTTAAGAGCAAATATAACTTTTTTTTACCAACAAGATTTGTTTAATCAAACTTATTAAACTATATTTCATATTAACTATAAACACTTTTTAATTTTTCAATCTATAAAAAAATATATCTAAATCAAAATTAATTACCGGCAAGTTTAAAGGTATTTTATAAAAATTTTTTATCAAAAAAAATAAATCAAAATTAATTAACAAAAACTACATAAACTAAATTTAACACTTTTTGTCTAAATTGAATTTAATTTTTTTTTTGTTTGATTTTAATTTAAATAAATTTAGCAAATAATTTTGAAATCATAATTTTATCTACACAATGTTTCAAAAAAAAAAATGTAATGTTTAATGTAATAAAATTTTGTTTCAAGAAAGGTTTCAAAATAAAACACAATTTTTAAATTAATAGCCTAAAATATTAAAATGTAAATAATTTATGAATATAAAGATAAACTTACACCGCCGGCTCGTATTAATCGTTTTTTAAAATCTTCAGCTGGATTAAGAAATGTTAATTTTTCTGATGAGAAGAAAAATAGAAAAATTAATTGAAATGATTAATTTTTTTATCTGATTGAAATTTACCCCTTCGAGAGTTACATGTTATATCATTCACTCGCAGATACATATCATATTCATAAGTAACTTTTTTAGGGTCATCTTTGTTTTTGAAATGTATGTCAATCGGTAAAATAAAACCAGCATATCCTTGTTCACTTACTTCAAAAGGTGGCTCTTTAAGAACTGAAAATCGACAATAAACACCGGATAAGTATTATTTGATTATTAATTTGAAAAATTTAACTTTATATTTTTAAAAACATATTAAAAACATTATTTACCTCGTTTGGGTTTAGGGAAACTTTCATGCAAATTGAAGACAACTTTTTCGACAAAATTTGTTATTGAACTACCCTCATCACCTTTAACGTACACTGTCCAATCGTGAGTGAAGCCTTCATCACTTTCCTGAACTTTTGGATTCGCTCGATGGCCGATTGTGATAAATATACAAATCTGAAAGAATATAAAAAGTATTGACAATTTAATGAACAGAAGTTATGATTTTTTGTTTGCTCCTACAAAAACTTACTGAACTCATTTTTCCTAAAATGTCCTAAAATTTTAGATGCACCAGCGAATGATTAAATGAATAAACTAATCAAAAAAATGGATTTGTTGCTAATTCTCGAAAAATGAGTAAAGCTAGGGTTCGAACATATCACATGAGTTATACAAATCACAGTCTAAAATTACAGTGGTTAGGTTTAGTGCTGTATATCGAAAATCATTTTTCCAATCGATCCGACTAGCAAACACAAGTCAAATTTTATTGGACTTGTTAGGCAAAATTATTTGGCCTTAGGATGCGTTTCGAAGTGGTTTCGTAAAATTTTAAAATCCGATGAATACAAGATGGTTTAAAGTTCTTAATAAGTTTGTTATGTAAACACAGTCAAAGCTCTTAAAAATTTAGATGATATTTTAAAATGATGCTTAGGTTTCAAAATTGGGGCAAAAAAATTATTTGAAGAATAAACAGGCATTGAGGTGATTGCGATAAGGATTTGAGTGAATAAAAAATATATCAATAATATATTCTTTTTGTAACGAGAATTTAAAAAATTGATTAATAAGCTAGAAAAATATTTGGATCAACCTTCAATCTAATTTGAATTTTAGGTTAAGTCATAACAAATTATTTTTTAATTTAGGTTCTAAAAAAATTCTAGTTGAATCTCCATAAAATTTTGTTCAAAATTTGTTGATACACTTGTAATACATTAGGATTTATTAATAGATTAATAGTAGCAGGCACACTTATCTGTTAATAATTTGAAAATTAAATCATCTAAAATTAGATAGATTTTGTGATCATCTCTAGGTTTCACATTATTTTGAAATCGTGATTTATTCTAAATTATTATTCAATTTGAAAATTTGAATTTTTTAATTAATCATTTTAGATCAAATTAGTTGACCCGTTGATTAATTTTCGCAAATAAACTATGATAAATCAATAAAAAATTATTAGAATTATTTTGGTAATTCATTTAATGATTATTAAAGGTTGAACAATTTAATTAGTAAATTTATATTTGAAGGTATAATTCTAATAATTGATGATTTCAAGACTGGTTAGTAGGGATGAAAATTAAAAAGTGGCAAATAAAATTAGAAATTCAAATCATGATGATATATAAAGAAAAAAATTTCTTGCAGACTATTTACAGAAGTTTACTCTTCAAGGCTAAAAAATTTACAGAGCAAACAAAATTTATCGAAGAAGGAAGAGCAAAACCGAAGTTTGTTTGACAAGGATCTAAAAAAATTGATGTTTGGATTTATTTTCACATCGATAGAATTGATGGGTTAGAAGATGAGATAGCAAATAACAATAATGATTGATTTGTCTCAATTTGTCCGGCCTTACTTCATAACATAACCCGAAAAAAAAACAATAAGGAAAAATCGTTTCTTTATGTTGTTGATCGGATTTGATGAAGAGAAAAAAAAAGAAAACAAATCTTTTCATATTAATCATTAAATCGCCTAACTAACTATATAGACATCACCGTTTCTGTGGTCGCTTGCCATCACTAGTTAGGACAGCTGCCATCTATAGCAAATTGAATGAATATTTTGATTTATCATAGATATCACAAATAATATTAATCATTTTGGATTGATTAAACTTAATTCAGATTTTATTATTAATTAAAATTGGAAAAGATTAAAGAATATTTATTATTTTTTAGCCATAAAGCTTAAACTTTCACATATATTAAAATAAGTTTTATAAAAAATGGGTAAGTACCGCACTGTTGTTATAGTAAATGAAATAAAAAAAATTATCGATCGTATTTCAGGTAAGTATATGAAACAATAAACTATTCAAAAACTGTAAAAATAATAAGAAATAAAATTTAAAACAGTCAATTTGTATTAAGAAATTTTATTCGATAATAAATTCTATTAAGGGAACTATGTTTGATTTTCGCATACATCTAAATGATCGGGGCTGTTAAAATAAATTTGAAATTTATTTGAATATATAAAAAAGTCATATTTAATACAATAGCGACAGTGTAATAAAGAGCATAGATTTGTAAAATCTTCATACTAGACAATTTAAAATCAGTATTCCAAGTATCTAAATCGTTTAGAAAAAAGAAAAGAGAAAGAAGAGAGTTCAAATCTACATATTAAGTGTATTTTTTATCTCAAATTTCAAATTTTGAAGAAAAAAAAAATTACGTATAAACTATATCAACCTAAAACTTCATTTCTAAAAATAGAATCATATACGTGCATCAATTAGATGATCAATCATTTACTTACTTTGTTATATGATTTATATTGGGAATTGTTTGTCTTGAATAATTTATTTAATTTTAAGAATTGAAAAATATTAATCTATTCAATAACCTTATTGATGTGAAATTTTTATCCAAGCAATTGACTTTTAATCAAATCAATAACAAAATGACTATTTGTCTCGCTCTATTTTTCAAAAATTCATCATTTGCTTGAATAAAATTTTCTACTACTGTTAATGATTATATTGAAATATATAATATAAAACAATATTACACGACCATACCATTGAATATTATGATGATCAAAAACATAGATAAAAAGATGATTAGATTATTTAATCAAAAATCACTCATTCAAATACCAAATTGATAATATTATGGGTCAATATATTATATTTTTCAAATATTGTTTTCGGTGATACCATTAGTCAACAACACTAGTAATTTCTAAAAAAATTGAAAATCAATTCGTACCTTATTTTTATTTTAAATTTATAATACGATACCAATTTGGAGTAAAAAAATTAAATAGCATTCAAATTTTAATTTCAACCACAAATATTATCTTAATTTTGGCTTATGCCTTAAATATAAAAAAAACTTACATTGTCGGAACATTTGCATAAAATATTCGCAATTTTTAATTATCTAAATGTTTTATTTAAAATAAAAGTTTTCTTAAATAAGCAAATTCGTAAAAATCTGATATTTTTTACTTTTATTTTAAATATAAACTAAGAAGCAAATAATTTTGAATTTAACTTTCTCATTTTGAAAGACTATAAGAAAACATTTGACATTTCTAATGTATAAGACATAATTATGTAATAACGGTTGGTTTATCCCTTTTTGTATAATATTGTACTTTTGTCAATTCAAGGGCGATATTAATCAAACTTTTTAATGTGACATCAGTTAATCTAGTAAGTTTGTTTTTGTCATTCACATAAGTATCAACATAAAGTCGAACGGTTGCTCCTGATGAACCAGTCCCTGAAAGACGTACAATAATTCGGGATGTATCATCAAAAATTATTCGAATACCTGTCAATAAATATTTTATAAATCAAATTTCTATTTTTAATCAAATTAATAGTCATACCTTGATTTTGTGTTAAGCTTCGATCGACTGGATCAAGATATTGGAAATTATCCATTTTAATAACTTTATAAATTTTCTCATTATCGTCTCCTCCATATTCGGTATTTTTATATGTTTTACCTACGATACTCTCGTTTTTTATCAATGTGTTCAAATAATCCATCATTTTGTTACAGTCATCTGACGAACAGTTCTCATAATCATACCTTGTGAAATAATTTCGACCGAATTGATTCCAATGTTCTTCGATAAGTTTTTGAACACTGACTTCACCGTTAATTGCTTTCTCAGCTAAAATTGATAACCAACACAAAACTGTCCATAAACCATCTTTTTCTCTTATGTGATCTGAACCAGTACCAAAACTTTCTTCACCACACAAACAAATCAATTCTTTGTCCATTAAATTACCGAAAAACTTCCAACCAGTTGGCACTTCGTAACATTGCAAACCTAATCGTTTAGCAACTTGATCAACAGCGGGTGCAGTTGGCATTGATCTAGCAAATCCAGTAATTCCCTTTTGTCTAAAGTATGGTATCAAATTTAAATTAGCAGCAATAAAAGCAAGTGAATCAGATGGTGTGACGAAAAAACCATTCTTCCCAAGTATCATATTTCTATCGCCATCGCCATCAAACGCTGCACCAAAATCAAATTTACCTCCCTTCATTTCATTCGCTAATTCAGCAGCATAAGTTAAATTTGGATCCGGATGTTTACCACCAAAATCTGGTAAATTTACAAAGTTTCGTAACGAATCTTCTTTCAAACCAAATTCTTCTACAAATACACACTTTGTATACGGACCCATTACTCCGCAAAGTGAATCAATTAATATTCGAAATTTTCCATTATTAAGTAAACTTTTAATTTTAGGAAAGTCAAATATTTTTTTCATTAATTTAAGATAAATCTCTATTGAGTCGATCACTTCAATAATAAATGTTTGGCCATTTTCAAGTGTATATGATGTTTGGCCAATTTTTGAAATATCTACAACAAGATCAGGACAAATCAAAAATCGATTGATTGATTTGCTTATTTCGTAAATTTTATTTGTGATACCTATTAACAAGTTGACTTAGAATTCTTTATTTTTTTTTTACAAAAAGGACTTACTTTCTATTGCCGGTCCACCATTGCTGCAATTATATTTTATACCAAAATCTCCGTTTAATCCACCTTGATTATTAATTAGAGAAAAATTTAAAAAAAAAGTAGTGATAAGAAAATTTAAATAATTACCCGGATTATGTGATGCTGTAAGTATGATGCCACCAGAAGCATTTAATTCTCGAATGACTGCTGAAACAGTTGGAGTCGATAAAATACCTTTTTGACCTATAACCAACTTTTTAACACCATTTGCTGCTGCAATTTTTGCGATTAATTCAACCACATTCTTAACATAGTATCTACCATCGCCACCGCATACGATTAATGATTTTTCCTCTATTGAGTCCAGTACACTTTGAATAAAATTTTCCGTGTAATTAGATTCTTCTAAAAACGTTTTAACTGGTTTTCGCAGGCCACTTGTACCTGGCTTCTGATCTGAGTATGCTTTGGTTGTTAATTTAACAATTTTTAACGACATTTTTTAAGAAATGAAGATTTAAACTAATTTAAACAAAAATAAATTATTAATAATTATTCAAAAATTTGAAAAATTATAAAAGTATTTTATTAACTAATTTGAATATAAAATTTTTTAATTTTTAAATAAAAATCAATTTTTCTTATATGATATCAAAAGGTCTGTTTCCTTATTGCCAGATGATTATAATTTTACTTGATATTTTCAATTATAATTAAGACAAATGGTTATTTTTTATTACAAATGAATATCACATAGTTTGACAGTTTTTTTTTTATGCATGCGCTTTGAAATTTCATATATATATAATCTTCTTGCTTTTAAATATCCATTGAAAATTTGACTGAATATTTATGGATTTGTCTTAAAATTTATTATCCGTACATTCTCGTTTCTTTTTAAAATTGAATGCTTTAAGAATATATATAATATCTCGAAAATTAATATTAAATAAAAATTTCCTGATTCAATAATTTAGTTAATTAAAATAAAAAAAACAATTATTAAAATTTTAAAGGTCAATTCAAGAACATACTTTGCCTAATTATATTGAATAGAAAATTTAATAAAAACATAAAGTTTTATTTTTAATAAAAAAATATAAGTATATTAGAAATTTGCTAAATGTATCAATAAGTTTCCAGTCAATTATTTTTGAAATTTTTATTTTTTTTTTTCGATTTCACTTCAATGATTTACAAACTAAGTATGATTTTTATTGTATTTTTAAATAAACAATATTACAATGGTTATCTAATCTGAAAGATTCTGCTAGAAAAACAATTATAATTAAGTCAAATTGATTCTTTCCGTAAACTAGAAATGATTATAAACTAGTATGTTTGTACCTTTACATTTTTATAAATTAAAGAAAACGACAATTGAAAAAATTAAATCAATTTTCAAATTATTTCTATCTCACTCTGCCGAGAAATAATAAAAATTGAAGATATTCAGATTCGAATAGAAATCAGTATTCATTTTATCAAATAGAATCATTATTTTTTATTAACAGAAAATTATTATCTTTGCATTCTCCTTGAAGTATATTCACATGCTTGCATTCATCAATTTATAAAATAATACTAGGCTTTTTATGATTCAAATATTAATAGTCGTTTATGTTATCACGGTCAATGAAGAGAAATTCTATCGAACAAATAAATTTAAAAAGACTTAAAAAAAATTAATTTTAAAAAATTATTGACAAATATAAATTCATTCATATTTTTTGTTGAACAGAATGCGACCAAGTAAGACAAAAGATCGGCATTCCAAACAATATTTTAATTTAATAAAATGAGACTTGTCAAGCATCGTCTTAAAGCAGCTATTTTTAATTAAATAGTTTTATTTTATTGATTAAATAATTGTGAATAAAAAAATTTTTTATTGCAACTATTGCAAATCAGACTTCAAGTTGTGCATTTGGAAATTTGAAAATTTTTTTTTAGTTCTGCAAATTTATTGTTTGGCGCTCAATCCAAATGTTTTTTTATTACCATGACGATGGACGAATAAATGTTATGCCGATCATATAAAAATTATTGTTTTGCAAGCCATATGAAAAATACTAAAAAATAGTTAAGATTTTACGAGTGATTTATTATCATTTTATTATCTGAATCAATATTTTAATTTTTGTCACCATGTTGCCTTGCAAAATAATAATTAATCTTAAACCATCTTTTATTATCAATTTGAAATTTGTTCGTAATAACAGGAATACCACAAAATTTGCACGTTAGTAAAACCTTTATTAGATTTTGTTTTTAATTTTAATCAACGAATTTTTTCATCATTTCAGTAATCAACCATAGTCAGAAGTATGACGTCTATCATATACCTAAGCAACTTTTTAACGACTATTATAATTATCCTTTGGATATCGACCCATTAGGTAAATCATTCATTAACATTTAAGTCTGACGATAAAAGCAATTATTTTGAATTTTATGTTTATGTAATATTTTAAAAATTGCAATTTGCCAGTATTTATACAGATTTTTCAAAGAAATCAATTCAAAAGATAAATTTATAGATTATTCGGAGAGAATAGTGACTTTTTTTTCCCTAATTATATTTAAAATATTTCAAGTTAAATTTTTATTACAAAATTTACCTGAAAATTTTTAATCCAACATTTAGGTCAAAGGCTACCTGGATTTTGGTTTAAGAATCACTTTAAGTATATCAAAGAAATGGAACCTGAATTAATAGTGCCCAATTTGGATGATTTTCCCCTAAAGCCTTATGTTAGTTACAAAGCCAAAGATATAAACACACCTGAATTTACGGCAAAAACTTTATTTGACAAAATATATGCACCTGAAATTTTAGAGAAAGTAATGAAAAACGAATCAGTGGAAATAAAAGTGAATGAAGAAGAAATTTTAGAGGCAAAATTAAAGGCGTTAAGACCTAATGGAGATATGTTGGAACCAGATCCAGATGAATTAAATAATTTTCATATACCTAAATAAATATTGATAGGAATTTCTAAGCTTTTTGATTTATGCGTAAGATTGTATGATATGTGTTTTAATTCATAAATTTCAAAATAATTAATCTCATTAGTCGATTAGTTCGATTTCTAATAAGCAATTTGATTTAGTTTCTGTTAAATATTGACCACCAGTTGCACGAAATCTAATTGAATACGATAAAAAAATTACAAAAACTTCAACGAAAAATCCTGCAATTATTTTAATAAATTGTATATATATTAATCGTTTACTGATAATTCACATTCAAAAATTCCTAGTTTTTAATTCATAGAATCCGAGGTCTTTATAATGGTGACCTTCTTCGAGTTGGATTCAAAAACAATCGATAAGTTCAAAATAAGGCTTGAAATCTTTGTCAAATATTCTAGACAAAATTTCTTAATAATGAAACTGACAGAGTCTAATAACTAAATTACAATCTTTAAATGTTTTTTTAAAATCGTATTTAGACATCGTATTTTTTATAATGATGTAGTCGCATGAATTAAATTTTTTGTTAGCTTTTTTTCTCAACCCCCAATACTGAACGGCCATATTAAAAAAAAAATAATTTTTAATAATACATGATAATCATTTTGCAATCTAAAATATCATTAGTATAATATTAAGTCTAATCATTATTTGTCACCGATAGATCGAATTTAATTTAAAATAATGGATAATTGTTCAAATTTGTGTTAAATCAAAATTTATTATTTTTGTATTTGAAAGATGAAGAATTAGTGTGTAAAGAAAGATATAGTTCTAATTTAAAAGGCAAAAAATAGATTATTTTTGATTAAGGTAAGCGAAAAGATAAATTTCTGAATTGAATTGCTAATCAACTTAAAATGATATGATAAAATTGTGTACAAAGTATTGTGACTAATATATTTAATGATGCAACATTATTTAGAATACATTTAAAATATATTAAGCAGATAAAAAGAATTAAACAGATCAACAA
>BLXL01010636.1:0-19284 GCA_023170135.1 Acarapis woodi
AATCGATATAATTATATGTAAAATACATTTCTCGAAATCTATAACAATATTCCTAATCATTCTTTTAATAAATTATTATTTTTTCTACTTATCATTTTTATGAAAATCTTGCTCTAACGTAACGAATTTTATATAACATGGATGTTCTAATGAATGAGAAAATTTAGATATAGTGATATGCGCTACTTAATTTTTCATCCATTTAATTACAAATCGTACAGGTAAAAAATTAATAAAATTTTTATTTTCAATATTTTTTACCTCAATAAACTTTCTATTTTGTAAGTATTAGGTAAATATGATCGCTCTATACGTTCAACAACTTGAATCCAATAATAAATATGTGAGAGGTCATAGTTTTTTTAATTTGTAAAAATGGAATTTTCTTTTTGCTTTTATGTATAATACATTAAATGAAAAGGGATATTCTCTTTGATTTTTTTCTTTTAAGCATATTTCTTCAGAACTTATGGCCTAATTTCAAAAATCTTCCGATGAATAATTTTGAAATATCATTTTTACTGAATTAATTCGACATATTTTTCTTAAATTTTTCTCGAATTCTTTTATATTATGTCACCATTTAAACTTAAATTATCGATAATACTTATATTTTTCTCGCGATTTGACAAAATTTATTTTCATCGAAACAAGAAATTCTTCCTTTTATACATTTTAATTTTGATAAAAATTATTATGGTTTCATAAACAGTTCTTATTGATTTTAAAATTCAATTTTATTATTTTTTAAAAAATTTTTTTTTATATCATCGCGTTTATATTAATTTTTTAGTTCAATAATTTTCTACACTATTTTATGCCTACAAAAAGTTTATTTTCAAAAATTTTAAAATGACCTTGAATTTCGAGACAAATTTATTTTATTGTCGAAAATAACTGCATAAAGATAAAAAACTTACAAGAATAGTACTTATTTAGTGATACATTCAATTATTATGATTTTGATTATGTTATCGCAATAAATTTATAATAAAAATTATCTATTTCTGCATATGAATATAGTTTGTATTCTTATTGCAGATTTGAATGATTCGCATTCGATTAATTACAAGGAAAATTTTTTCTAACTTTTCTTCAAATAAATAATTTTGAGATTATTTTTGCTATAAAACAATTATTTAAACGATCAATGATTATTATCAATTCGATCTTTTTACTCTATTAAATTAATTTTCTTAGTTATAATTATACTTTTCTAGAAATTCTAAACTATACAGAATCCCTGCAATTCGAAAATAGTTTTAAAAATTGTTGTAATTAATAAAAATATTTTATTTATAAATAATAAAAATTTTTCAAAGCATTTAATTGACTCTATTATTGGAACAAAAAAAAGTAAAAATATAATTTTATATATTTTTAATTTTTAAGACCGAGATCTGATTTGACAAGTTACCTCCTTATATAGAAGAAAGTTGATAATTTTTGAGATGTCTATTTTTTGCCTTAGTTTATTTTCAAATGATAATAATCGAATTTTTATTATTGTATTACATTCATAAGACTAATTTTAAGTTTCTATTTTATTTTGACTATTTTCATATTGATTTCAGGTTTCTTAAGATGAATCTAGATGATTATAGATGAAGATGCTTTCTGGACACATATATTAAGGCTCAAACCGCTATACAAGAAATTAAGTAAGTGAATTTTGAAAATTTGAACTTTCTTGATAACCCTAATCATTAACTATTATTTCTCTCTAACATTTTGATATAATAAAGAAAAAAATGTATTTTTTAAAAGCCATAAAAATTATTCTCTTATTTTTTGATACAATATTTTATGTTCAAAATTTCATTTAATTGAATTTAATCACAATGATTATTTCTAAGACTTACTAAAATTTATTTGAGAATTAAATTGCCTACATAAATTTTTCTAGTGTTAAGATTAATATTTTATCTTTTAAATTTTTTAAATTTTATAGAAATACAAATATCATATCTAAATATATATAAATAAAATTGGATTATTTAAAATAGTAAATTTAGAATATCTTTTTTGAAATCTCTGGAGGTTGAATGTACTATCAAATTACAAACGCTATCCATAGATTTGAAACTTCGAATTTTTTAGGCAAAATTCATTCAATTTGATTTGATCATTAACTTGAGATTAATTTTTCTATGTCATTTTTTTCCAGGTATTGTTCATCTTTGAGTTTCAATAAATTAATTTAAAAATGAATTCTACGGTGTTTACTATTGAACAAGTCGATTTGATTCGACGATTAAGAAGATCAGGCTTACCTTTAGATAAACTAATTTACGCATATAAGGGTATTTGTGCATTATTTTTTTGTCATTTTTTATAATTTTTATCCAATTTCACTTATAACATATCCTTTTCTTTTTATCTATTATTAGAAATGGATCGACTTGAGCGTGAGAACTGTCAGCAGCAACAGCATCCACTAATGAAATCAAATAATAATCCATTAAACTCATTCACTACAATAGCCGCCTCATTCAATAATAATCTTACTCACAATAATAATGGTTCGTCTGGCGGCCCTCTCTCTATCTCACACCTTAATACTGGCAACAACTCTAATAATAGTATTAATTCTGGTCAACAATTGTTAGAACCACTGTCATTAAACAATGACAGTTTGAATTATGAGCAAAGTTTATCGAATCAAACAGGTAACAATTCAAGCCTATTTGGTATGAGTTTACAACCATCCACATCTAAATTAAATGATTCAAGCGCTGATCTCCACAACAATATTATGCACAAGTATGCATTGCAACCAAACATGCTACAGAATAGTCTTAGTGACGAACAAAACGAGCTTATGGAGTTTAAGAAGAAAGGTGTGTTCTCGTTATCGTTTAATTTTTTTATCATTTGAAAATTTTAATTAGCTCAATTATCATCGTTATTATCATTTATGAGTTATTTATTGCTTTTGTGTACTTTGTTCAAAATTATGATCTAGTACCTGAATTTATCACTTGTTTTCTTAATTATATAAATTTTATTATTCATTTGCTTTCTCATCAGTTAATCGAAAAATGCATCATTTTTATCTTAATTGCCTCAAGTCTACCAGTCACAAATTCTATGTGTGTGTCCTGATTCCTAAATTTTATTTTCAAAATTTATTACATTCACTAAGTGATCTTCTAAATTTTTTTTTTTTTTTTTCATTTTTTGTTCATTTGCACACTAGTTGCAATGGACAAATATCAAATACATTTTTTATTACTTCAAATTTATATTTATACAATAATTAATTTAGCATAGCTTCTAACATGCAATTATTATTTTTCAAATCAAATTTCTTTTTTTTTTTTTTATTTATAAATTTAATCAGTCATAAAAAATAAATTTGTGACGTACTATTGTATGATCTTTAATAATCAAACTGGATCAGTAATGTATATGTATAAATAAGTAACAAAAATTTAATACTTTTTTGCCCAAATATTTTATTTCTGAATAAATCTTTAAATCATATATAAGATTATGCAATACTTTGTTGAATTTGAGAATTTAGAATTTTTCAAATTTTAGAGAATTAAATCAATATTAATTATCTGAATAATATACTCATTATTTTGATAAAAAAAATTTTGTCATAAATATAATAGATTAATTTGATTCATATCATTCCATTAAATTTTAGTTTTTTTCTCCAAAATGTTTTTGATTCAAAAATAAATCTATTCAACCTTATACAATTAGTTTTTTATGTTTTTCTTGGTTGTTTGGTGACTTTTTGCGATTTATGTTTTCTATAAATTTTCTCTATAAAATAAATACTAAACAGTTTTGATGCTAAAGTTGATCAATTATGAGTACCTGTTGACTGATGAATAAAAAAAAAATTTAAATTATATGTTTGATTATCGATATCTTTTACATGCCTAATAAAAAAAATTTTCAACTTAAATCAGGTGAGAATGCAATGCTTATGGAAATACGTACATTTGTGGCAAAATACAATATAAGGCAATCAATGCTTAGTGAAATGATAGGTAAGTTAATATATAATGATTTTATAGATAAATTAAATAATTCTAATATAATCCTTGGGATCTTTTACATAATATGGAATTAGTTCATAAAAATTAACGAATTCCAAACATTTAATTATTTCACTGTTACTCTAAAAAAATAATTGTTTATTTACAAGGAAAATCACTTAAAATTGAAAAAAAAATTGAAATCATTTTCAAATCAAAATTAATTAAAATTTCTTTTAGGTATAAGTCAAGGTTACATAAGTAGGTTTTTCAGAGGTGAAGGACAAGACATTTCAGAGAGAGCCAAGAATTTGATCTACTGTTGGTATCTAAATTTCAGGCGTAATCCTATGAAAATTTTGCAGTCATGTCCAATGACTGTGGGAGATCGTAAAATGATTTCAGAGACAGGAGATCTCTTACCAATTCGAAGGGATCGATTTATATTTCGTAAACAACATCTTCAAGTTCTCGAGACATATTTTAATGAGAACGCCTATCCAGACACTCATACGAAAGAGCAAATTGCAGACGAGTGTAATTCGGCGGCTGAGCGATTGTCAAGTAAGTTTTAATTTAAATATAAATTTTTGAAAAAAAAATTGATAAAAAATTATTATATTATTATTATAATAATTTTCTTTTTTTCACCAAACAAAAAAAAAGCACGACCATTGTCTGAAAAAGATAAAGTAACTACTAGTATTGTTTCAAATTGGTTTAACAATAAAAGAAAAGATACTAAAATGACTAGGCAATCACAAGGTGAATTTTTGATAATAAAATTATTGACCTATGACTAATAAAATATATTTTTTTTTCATTTTAAATAGATATATCTAATCAACAACAACAGCAACAACAAAACTCAGACTCCAATCCTTCATCATCGCCATTAGCAGTAAGCAATCAAAATAATTTAGTCTCAAATTCATCTGTAAACAATGGATCACAAGGCGAAAACGGAAATAATGGTAATGGAAATCAACAATCAAATAGTCAACCAACAGGTCAGCCAAATAATCAAGGAAGTTATTTCTATCGAGACTCTCAACCACTTAAATTAGAAACTTATCCTGATTTACCATTACAATGCTATCAAACAATGGATGATGAAGAAAGTGAGCCCGAAGTTGAATAGTAATTTACCAACATTCGTTAATAGGATTTTCACATTTTCTAAATCTTCTTTATATAAATTTTAATCAAATAGTATATATTATTTTTAAAAGACTAGAAAACAAATTTTTCACCTCTCGACCAAACATATTGTTTTTTTTTGTACTGATTTATATAAGTGTATGCGTCGTTATCGCACAAAAAAAAAATTTAAACAGATTTGTCCTCAACAAATTTATGTATTTCATCTTTACATAGCAGACATTTAATATATTTGTAGATTCATCAAATATTTAAAAGTAGACTAAAAATTTTATCTATAATTTCAAAAAAGATTAGAAAAAAAGAAATATTTGTGTGTAATCTAAGAAATAATCGTACACTTGTAAAAATGATATCATTCTCGAAAAAATCATTCATTACTTCATATTACATACTCGTTCTCTTGGAATATTTATTGGGTGCAGACTTAAGATTCGCTGAAAAATGAAAGAATATTTTTTTTTTCAGTATATTTATCTCACTAAATCATAAATTCATTTCATCATCTTTTATTTCATAGATAAACACACCGATCGTTCGTTAGTCATTTTTTTAATCACCTCTGTAACCAATATAAAACAATGAAAAATAGTTTCTTATTTATATACTATTTTTTTTTTAACCATCTTTCTGAATTACATCAATTTTTTTATATCTCAAGTTTGAAACAAGGAAAGCTCATCAAAACTTAGTATAAATTTTTTTTTGTAAATTTTATAATTTGAGTTCATTGTAAGTTTCTCAATTAGAGATTTTTATTCGTAAGGTGTTCCTTGTCCAGTCAACCTTATTATTGAAATAAATCTCTTAAATGTAAAAATTAATATCTTTTTTATACAAAAAAGAAATGAAACATTATCATTTTTTGTAAATTCTTATGAAAAATCATTAACTCTAATATATAATCCAACGATTTGATGTGAAAATATTTTAGAATTTTAATAATGTGAGAATCTATACACACAATTTAGATATTTCTTAGGAATAAAATTTAGAATTATTGGGACAAAATCTAGAAATATTGGATTTATGTATAGAGATCCAAAGAATTGTTCGAAGAAATCATTTAATGTAATATTATCTTTGTGTTACAGACTTTGCTTTATATAAAGTTGTCTGTTGTGATTTAATTGTAAAGATTTTCAAAATATTAAGCGCAAGAATCTTTTAGTTCGAATGATTCTCAGTGCTTTTAATTGACTCATTTGTATAAATAACACAATTGGTTCATTGTGCATAAGTTCATCAAATGGCTAAATGAACTAAAGGACCATATTTCTAAATTATATATATTTTTTCGATGAAAAATAATTTCTTGAATGGACTTTTATTATCTATGAGCTTTTTCAAGCTAATAAATTTTAAGTTAATCTTTATTTTTGTATTCAATTCTGAAAGAAGATAATAAAATCAAAGTTCTTAATTTACTTTTTTTCATTTAAAAAAATTCGATTCAAAGGTAACTCAAAGTTAATGAAGTTAAAATTGAATATGAAAGTTAAAATGACCAAAAAGATTGAAGATGGCTCGATAAATATTGAAATAAAAAAATTAGTGCTACAACATTAATTATTTCTTTTTTATTATTCCTATCTTCTTAGACTAAATTTTTAAGATTCAGATATTGTGATTTTTTCAAATTAAACTTCAATTTCCCTCTAATTAAATTATTATGCATTTTTAAAACTTTTTGAAAGCGTAATTATTTTGACATTACAAAGATTTCAACCGGTATTTTTAAAATATTTTTTTTTATTTATAAAATGTTTGTTAAAAATAATTTTGTACAGAATCAAAAATTTAAAATTTGTGCGCCAAAAAGAAAAAAGATGAAATTAATTTTCAAAAAAAAAAAACAATATTTTGGAAATTCGATCCACATTTTTAAAACCTAGTATTAACTACTAATTGATATAAATGTTGCATAGTATTTTTTATGTAAAAATAACTAATTTGGTCAGAACTCAAAATTCAATTTTAAATCAGTATTTTTATTATTTCAAATATATTTTTTAAAAAAATATTCTACAAATCGCCAAAACTTAGACAGTCACTCTTATTAGAAATAAATCTTATATAATACTTTGACAAAGATTTTTTCGAAAGTCTTTGCGACGCTTTTTTTATCCAAACGGTTGTTACCATAGTGAAAGCGTGATTCTCTTTGTTTTCAAATATACTCAATTGACAAACAGGAGAACAAATTTTTATTTTTTCAGACTTTTTAACAAACCGATCTTTCATTTAACAATTCGTTTAATTTTACATCAAGACTCCTTTATTATTTAAGTGCTTATATAAAATAAATCAATTTTCAAAATGGAAGCGAACGCTGAAACAATTCAAGCAATGATCGCTTGTCTTCAACAGACCATGTCAAGTGATGCAAATATACGAAGACCGGCTGAAAAGTATTTGGAATCCGTTGAGGTGAATCAAAACTATCCTATTGTATTACTGAGTTTAATTGATGATGATAAGGTTGATTTAATTACTAGAGTGTCAGGTGCAATTACATTTAAAAATTATATTAAACGAAATTGGACTGAGAATGATGGTCTACGAATTTCAGAAAATGATCGCTTGGCTATCAAAAATACAATTATACGTGTAATGTTAAAACGAGAAGAACAAATTCAACGTCAGCTTTCCGATGCTGTTGCTATAATTGGTAATGAAGATTTTCCGGAAAAGTGGCCTCAATTATTAAGTAAATTTAACCTCTGAATGTTGTTATTTGATCATTAATTTGTTTTTTATCATTTGAAATGCATAAATAGATGAACTTGTTGATCGTATTCGTTCGAGTTGTGGAAATTTTACTATAATAAATGGAATATTACAAACAGTTCACTCATTATTTAAACGATTTAGACATGAATTTCGATCTGATGAATTATTTGCCACCATCAAGCTTGTTTTGGAAAAATTTGCATCTCCATTCACTGATCTATTCGTAGCAACTATGAATTTAGCTTCACAAACTAATCATAGCTCAGAAGAATTGAAAGTTATATATTCGTCACTAGTATTGTGTTGTAAAATATTTTACAGTTTAAATGCTCAAGATTTACCTGAATTTTTCGAGGATAATTTAGTTATTTGGATGCCAAATTTTTTAAGATTATTAAGTATTGAAAACAAAGCACTTGAAACAGACAGTGATGATGAAGTAGGCTTATTGCAATTAGTTAAAAGTGAAATTTGTGATATCATTTCCATGTATGCTCAAAATTACCATGAAGAATTTGATGAATATTTACAATCATTTGTCGAAGCGGTTTGGAAACTATTAGTTAGCTCTGGTAAAGAGCCGAAATACGATATACTAATAAGTAATTCAATCGGATTTCTTTCGACAGTCGCCAACCGACCACAATTTAAACAATTATTTGAAGCTCCAAATGTACTAAATTCTTTATGTTTGAACGTAATTATACCAAACATTGAATTAAGACAGTGTGATATTGAACTATTTGAGGATAATTCTGAAGATTTTATTAGGGCTGATATTGAAGGATCCGATGTGGACACCAGGCGAAAATCTGCTTGTGATTTGATAAAAGCTCTAGCTAAACATTTCGAAGCAGATATTGTGAGAGTGTTTTCTGAATATATAAAAATGATGTTAGATTCATTCGCATCGGATCCAAATTCCTATTGGAAAAATAAAGATGCTGCTCTTTATTTAGTGACTGCAATTTGCGTAAGGGGTTCTACGGCCCGATATGGAACAACTCAAACAACAAAATTAGTAGATATAACGGAATTTTTTAACAATTATGTTAGGAGTGATATTGAAAACAACAACGATATTAATAGTTTGCCTGTGTTGAGAGCTGATGCGTTAAAATATATAATGACATTTAGAAATCAGTTACCATTTAACGAAGTGCTTTTGCCATTATTACCTGTCATAATCAGGCACCTCGCTTGCCAGAATGTGGTCGTCCATACGTATGCTGCAAACACATTAGAAAAAATATTTGCCATGAAAACTGCAGACAATAAAACAACTTTAATTCAACCTGAACATTTATCACCGATTTTAGAAGCATTGGTTACCAGTCTATTCGGTGCACTTACTTTGGAAGGCAGTGCTGAGAATGAGTATATTATGAAAGCGATTATGCGTACAATTTCAGTTTCAAGAGATGCTATCCGACCATATCTTGAACCAATACTCAATCAATTAAATACCAAACTAGCTGAGGTTTGTAAGAATCCATCGAAACCTTACTTTAATCATTATTTATTCGAAAGTATTGCAATTGGTTTGCAAATCGCAGTCATTTTAGACCCATCAACAACGACTGTTATTGAAAATTCGATTTTTCAAATGTTTGAAGACATAATCAAGCAAGATGTTCAAGAATTTTTGCCATATTGTATTCAAATGCTTGCCGTTCAGCTCGAACATAATCCATTGCAACAAATACCGGATAATTATATTAATTTGTTGACATATCTTGTTCAACCTCAATTCTGGGAGAAAAGTGGTAATATACATCCAATGGTTCGCTTAATCAAAGCATATATTCGCAAATCATCAGAACAAATCATCGCATCAAACAAACTGCAAGCTATTCTAGGAATATTTCAAAAATTAGTTTCTTCGCGTGCCAATGATCATGATGGTATCGATCTCCTTGAATGTATATTTTTTGAAATACCAATGGATCAAATGCAACCTTATGTAAAACAAATATTTATTATTTTGTTCAAACGTCTTACTGAAGGAAAGACTGCTAAATACATACGCTTAATGATCATCTTTCTCACTTTTTTCGCTTTCAAATTCGGTCCTCAAATGCTGGAACAGGTTATCGAAAATATACAATCTAAAATGTTTGGAATGGTAATCGAAAAATTATTTATAAACGAAAGCCAAAAAGTTGATGGTGTAAAAGAACGAAAAATTGTTTGTGCCGGATTAAGTAGGATACTTGTAGAATTACCATCAGTTACTGATGGTGAATATTCTAGACTTTGGCCTAAACTATTGGAAACTTTGATTGCTGTATTTGAATTGCCAGTTGAAGATGAAAAATTACAAAAAGAATTAAATCTTGAATTAGAAGAAAATCTGGGTTATCAAACAACATATTGTAAGTTGCAATCGACTCCAGCACCTCAAATCGATTTACTAGAAAACAAAGTGCCAGATGCCCGTGTATTTCTTGCCCAAAATTTACACAATTTATCTCAAAGTAAGCCAGGTGTACTTGCGTCATTTATTGAACGAAATGTTGATCCAAAGGCTGTTGAACATTTAAAAGTTTACTTTCAAAAAGCCAACTTGACCTTGAGTTGATTTTTTTTAGAATTTAATAATCATAGTTTATGTGCCTTAAATGATTTGCATTAGTCATATCTTTGTTTCGTGGTATTAATAAATTTTGAAATAAGCATTTGTATAATGAGTTATATACTGTTTTTAATTAGCTTGGTCAAAATGTAGGAGTTTATTTTAATTTTCGATTTTTTCTCATAAATTTTATTCGAATATAACATATAAATAAATTCTAATTATTTTTACAACAAAAAGTTCTCTAATTGGTCACAAATTATTGTTATTTTGATATTTATGAGCAATCCCCAAATACACACATGTTTTTTGTTTATATATTCAGACTCTTGTCTCGTAATTAAATACTATTTGAATTTTAATTTTTTAACTTATTTTCTAATTGATAAAGTTTTTTTCGGATTAAAAATGCCCCCAAAAAAAAGTCCATCTCATGCTGGCATTATTTTTAATACAGATATTGGTCAACATATACTTAAAAATCCACTAGTTGTTCAATCTATAGTTGAAAAGGTGAGATTTTTGCTATTTTAAAAAGTAGATTTTTGTTAAATTTTTATTAAGTAGATCTTCAATTCAAATTAACATGTTTCTCTAGTCTTCGCTTAAACCCACCGATATTGTGATTGAAGTTGGCCCGGGTACAGGTAATATGACCGTTAAAATTTTAGAAAAAGTCAAAAAAGTGATTGCATACGAAATTGATCCAAGAATGTCTGCTGAATTAGAGAAACGAGTTCAAGGTACAAGTTTATATTACAAATTGAAAATCATTCGAGGCGATGTGCTAAAAAACGAGTTGCCTTATTTCGATGTTTGTCTGGCTAATTTACCTTATCAAATTTCATCTCCATTTGTTTTTAAATTACTTTCTCACCGACCACTGTTTCGAAATGCTGTAGTTATGTTTCAAAAAGAATTCGCCGAACGTTTAGTTGCCAAACCAGGTGATAAATTCTATTCCAGATTAAGTGTTAACACACAACTACTTGCCCGTGTAAATATCGTTTTAAATGTTGGTCGTAATAATTTTAAACCACCCCCAAAAGTTGATTCGAAAGTTGTACGACTTGAGCCTAAAAATCCTCCACCAGATATCAATTATCAAGAATGGGATTCAATGCTTCGAATTGTATTTTTACGAAAAAATAAAACTATTGCATCTTGCTTTAAACAAAAAGCGACGCTTGATATGCTTGACCAAAACTATAAGACTTACTGCACTATGAACAATATTGTACTTGACGAAAAATATGATGTTAAAGAAAAAGTTATGCAGCTTATCGAACAAAGTGAATTTAAAGATAAGCGAGCACGTAAGATGGGCATCGACGAATTTCTTGCACTTCTTTGTCTTTTTAACTCGAATGGTATTCATTTTAGCTAGTTGTTTGTTAATCTTCAAAAATTTTACTTATCAAACTGGTTAATTAAATTTGAAAAGAAAATCTTAAATTTTATTTTTATATACCTATTCAGAAAAGGTATCACAAAAAATAAGTATTAACAAACAAAAATGAATAGCTAGATGAAACTTATAATTTGTAATTTATAGCTAACAAAATACTTTGACAAATGGCATATTTGTTTTGAAATTCTTTATTGTATATTTAAATATTTTTTGTAACAAAAAAAAATTTCTTGTGAGATCACAAAGTTTTTTTTCATCATTTGATGCGATAAAAAATAAAAATCTTACATTATAGAAAATAATATTGAATTCGAACATTTGAATAGATATCAACAAAATTTGAAAAACGCGGGTAATTTGCAACCATAACAATGTGACAAAAATTTCGTGGCTTTGATTTTAAAAAAAAAATGAAAAAAACATCACACTGAATAAGTTAGTTATATGATTTGACAAAACAGGTCGACATTTTTGTAATTGAAATCAATTTTAATAATATCTGTGATTAAATTAGACATAAAAAGTAAATTAAATGCTCAGGAGCTTTAGTGATAGGGCTAATTAAATCGAAATTTATACTTAATTCAATTTTCATATGTTTATTTAATTACCTTTCTGTTTTACCGTCTAAAAGAGTTAATTTTATAATGATTAATAATAAATGTGCAATTTATTAAAGAAACATATCGTTTACCTCATTTTTATCGATTTGTTGAGAATGACTAAATAAGAAGAATTTTTTTTTATTAATTCATAAATTTTTGATCCAATTAAGCTAATAATGATAATGCGTTGTGTTCGTTAAAATTTTACACATACTATTCCATTTATTTTCTATTTTATTTTCTCTTTTTTGAAATCAAATACAACATAAATCGAATTCCAAAAAAAATCTTTTTTTCGTTGAAAATTAAAATGGAACGATCAGAAGAGATTTATATCTATAAAGAAGATAATTTGAGTTTTAAATCATTCACCGATTTAAATTTAATAATTAAATACTTTTTACTTGAGTTTTGCTATCAATTACATTGTCTTTATAAATGGTAGGTTTAGTTACATTGCTTAAGGTGTTAATTTTTAGACTACATGAAATTATGTAATTACCTAATTAGACTTTTCGACATTTTTAGTTAATTTAATATTTATTTTTTGAATAGGTCTAAAACTCATCTTAGGATTATTATTACGTTCTTGATCACCGTGTTATTAGTTTGCACAGCTAACACATTTAATGGTGCACATCAAAAAGTATGTTTCGCTTTAATATTATATTCTATTTGTTCATTAAAATCTAAACAATTTCATGATTGTAAATTTCAACACTGTAAATCATTTTGTCATTTAGCATCTTCAATTTATTTACGTTAAATTGTATTGGTATGGCCGTTGGGTATTTTTAGGCATTTTGTCATCGATCGGCTTGGGAACCGGTTTGCATACATTCATCTTGTATTTGGTAAATCAATAGTTACCAATTTTTTTCTGTATTTATTTTATTTTTTTTTTATTTTTTTAATTTTAAGGGTCCGCACATCGCCAAAGTAACACTTGCCGCATACGAATGTAATTCTATTGATTTTCCTGAGCCACCTTATCCAGATGAGTAATTATTATTCGTTTTCTTATAATCGAATTCATTGATTAAATAAATATACGCTCCCATAATTTATAGAATTATTTGTCCATCAAAAGTGAGTGCTGGAACTATTGTTACAATATTTACTATTGTTTCAAAAGTTAGATTAGAAAGTTTTTTGTGGGGTGCTGGAACAGCTATCGGCGAATTGCCACCTTATTTTATGGCTCGAACTGCTCGATTGACTGGCGAAAAATTGAACGATGAAGAAAGTGATCAGAATTCAAATTGGCATGCGATTAAAGAAACGATTAAAACATTGGTCGAGAGGGTTGGTTTTTTAGGGATTTTAGCATGTGCATCGATTCCTAATCCATTGTTCGACTTTGCCGGTTTTGCATGTGGTCACTTTTTAGTACCGTTTTGGACGTTTTTCGGTGCCACACTTATTGGCAAAGCAGTCATCAAAGTGCACATTCAAATGCTTTTTGTGATTGTTGCTTTCAATGAGCATCATTTTGAATACTTTGTTGATAAAATAAAGTAGGTTAATCTTTAAGTACTACAGACAATTTAAAATTCATTTATTTTCTTTTCATTTTGAAAAAAAAACAGATTGTTGCCTTATGTTGGAAAGTATTTATATGAACCTTTCAGGGAATTCCTGAATGAACAAAAAACTAGTCTACATCGCAAAGTGCAAATGATCCTTTTGTTGAAAAGGTTAGTTAATTATATGCAAAATATGTTTTATGAATAAATATTATTACATGCTTTTTTTGTATAAATAGCCTCAAAGTTGGCTGTCATGGGTTTTTGAAAAATTCGTTATTGTGATGGTTATCTATTTCGTGTTGACAATTATCAAATCGATGGCCGATAGTTATCACAAGCGCATTTCGGACAAAGCAAAGCAAATTTAAGAGCTATTTTTTGAATTTTTCGATCAATTTCTAAGAATGCTTCTTTTGTAAATTTAATTTTTTTTTTACTAATTTATTTTTATATGTGAAATTTTCATTTTCTATTTTTTTAATGCAAAATCCTGTAAAGAGGCTTAATTTTGATACACATTTGTAATAGGTTTATGATTATCGATTCAGAAAATTCAAATAAATTGCTTTCGATAAATTTACTTTTATTAGGGTGAATTGCTCAAATGAAGCTGTATAGTTATATTTTTCTTTTTATTAAATCACATTCGTCAGCTCGTTAATTTAACAGATGTATTTATGTATATTTCTCCTTAATTTTACTCTTGTTAAATAACCCACTTTTTTTTCTCTTAAAATTATATAAAAATAAATTAGCATGCTGGTCAAATTTCAGTTGAATTTTTAGTTATCTACCTGTGATACTGTTTATTTTGGAACTTATTTTTTCTCGAATATAATTTGATTATTAAGATTTGTCAGTTCGTTACTATGATCAATTTTTAAAATCATTAATCATGATTTTAGAAGAAAAAATTTATTTAAATTATTAAGATAAAAAATAAATTTTTATCCAATAAGATGATTCGCCATACAATGGTTAACAAATAAATTTGTACTAAGGCAATCACTAATGTGTAGTAAAAAATAAATTTTCTCAAGAATGATTTTACAATTCAAAAAAAGATTAGGAAAAATAATACACTAGTTGAAATTCAGAATGAAAGAAAATTCTAATTAATTTTTAATTTTAATTTAAAGATTCATTATATAATTTTAAATTTCCTTTTTTGATTTATTAGATAAATATTTATTTGTGGCATTCCAATAGAATAAAATTTGAAGTACTAGCACCAAATTGGCGAGTGAAGCTGCCATATAAGTGACAATCACTACTCTATCACCAGTTTCCTGGATCGAAGTCAGTATACGGACGATACAACCAATAAATAATAGAAATACAGTAATAAACGACAAATGACCAGTTTGCTTGTTACGAACGTTTACACTAGCTTGAATTAATTTACCACTTACAGCTAAAGGTACGTTGCAAGCTTGTAAATACCAGAGTTGTTGAGCACTGAAAAGGCCACTTGTTAGTATGTATATGGTTATTGAACAAAAAATCAAGAAAAAAAAGGAACCGATTCGATTACGATTAAACCATAATGTGAAAAAAGCAATTAAAGCTGTTTCAAAAAATAAGAACACTGCTTCACCCCAAGCACTAAATGGAAATTTTTTGGCATGTGAATATGAAACAGTGAAGATTATTGCAATTAGTTCCAGTAAAGTACCTGAAAACGATAAACCAGTAGCGCTTTGCGCTAAAAGTATTTTGATTAATTGAGGTAGTTTGATGAGTGAACTAGCTACAATGATTAGATAACCTAACAGTTTAGTGAATGCTGAAGTCAGACATTGAATTGTTTCTTGATTATCAACTGACATATTTAACAGATCACTCAATACTTGCTGGCAACAATTAGATGGCATTATCATATTGCACGCTTTTACCAGAGGTATGTTTCGCGTTAATTTGATCCGATTAACGCCACTCATTTTTATTTCAATAGTTAAACACGTTTCCTTGAAACTAGTTCAAATTTAATTGTTTAAAATTATTTGTAATTAAGCATAATTTATAATGATTTTTATACTTGTATAAACAAATTTTCAATTACAAAATAAAAATAGATATCGAATTTCCATCATTATCTTTGCAACGCCTATTTCTCAAAAATTCATTATATAAGCATTTTTGTAACCAAAAGACTATTAAATTGAAAGCGGCAAAATTAAAATTTTATTCCCCAAATAAATTTTCGCTTCACATCAAGAATTTTTGATTTAACTCTATTTAAATGATTTAACGAAAATAATGATAAAAAAAACAGTATTTCAGATAGCATTGAATTGCAGAAAAGTTCAAAGATCATAATATGATGATAAAAAATCTGAATCCTTTGGTATTATGATTGATAAATTTTCTTGAATGATCATCAGAAAATAAAATAAGTCTCAATATATTGAATTAATTTACAAATTGTTATTTTAATAGTCGTTATTTACATAAAAATTCTGGGTTTTACAATTGTACAATTGTAATTTATCTTTTAAACAAAGCTAAATCTCAAATACAGTGTAAGATTAGTATTTTTGATTCTTTTGTGTGCCATCAATTTGAAACAAATTAGTTTTATGCAATGGTGTTGAATACGGTCTTCGCTAAAAAGCGGAAATATATGGACGAAGAGTTACCTCATCCTAGCATAAATAGTAGTTGTAGTTTATAGTATAAGAAAAGAACCTAGAAAAAACTTGTGTTCTATACCTAGATTGAATTTGTCAGTTTACAATTCACTCAATTTTATTTTTTTTTTTATTGATTTTTATTGTGATATGTATATCAAAAAGGTGTAACAAAATTTAATTTATTTGATTAATATACTACATATTTTTTTTCCAATTTTTAATCATTCAACATTCGAATAATAACCGAATTTAAAAAAAGATATAATTACAATAGAGCATATCAAGATAGAAAATTTCGTTTTAATTTCATCATTTAACTATAATCTATGCTCACATTTTTTTTTAAATTTCCAAAATTTTCAAATAATATTATTTAATTATTCAATACAAAAAGGTTTTAGAGCACGCTTCATTTATATATATTTTTTTTTTTGCTTTAAAATCACCGAAAAATTCAAAAGAAAAAAAGTGACCATTTTCTCACTCAATTGAATTTACATATTATAAATTTTTCCGAATATTTTGTTCTCTAATTCACTTAATTGTCTTCCAAGGTGTAGAAATAACAAAGTCGAAAAAAAAAAATTTATTTCTAAATTATATAAAACGAAAGAAAATTATTTTATGTTTTTCAATATTTTTCATTTGCTTGTATCAATTTAAAAAACTATTTTCAAACTGATAATTATAATCAAGCATGATGATAAAAATATATTTTGACAGAGATAATGATTTTTTGGGACATCATTGTATTTAGCGAATATTTAGAGAATAATCTTACCTTTTTTTTATTGATATCTAAAAATTTCTATTTTATTTGAATATACTAGAAAAATTGGATCTACTATCCGCGAAAAACAAAATCAAACTAACTAGTATAGAAAAATAAAACAACTTGTCTTGGAGATTGGCAATGAAATTTTTGTCATTAATTCTATATTTCTTTTCACACTTAGGGTTTTGTTTTAGGTCAGTTTTTTGAATTTTTTTTTAAGTTTTATCTCTAGAATTCTATTTAATTTTATTTTTATTCCGAAGGAACCTTGATCAGCTAAAGTGCGGTACTTTCGATTATTAAAAATCTGACAGTTTCGCTACACTAATTGTAATTGTTTTTAAAAACTTTTTTTTTTTTATCTATTTAAATTAAATAATAACACAAAATTTCAACAAGATAAAAATTGCCTGGTAAATTAAAAATGAATTGATTAATTTTGCATCTAGAGTTGGCCATCTCTCACACGAATGCTATCTCGACCCATGTGTTCGACTAATTCCAGTTGATGCTGTTGGTCGAATTTATTTAATTCAGCTTTAGAAAGATAATACACAATGCCTGATAATTAGAGAAAAAAAAGTAATTAGAAAATTGAAATAACAATTTTAATAACAAAAAAAAACTACAATATTGAAAATTTACTTATTAAATTTAGATTCACATTTTTTATTTATTTTTTTTAAACTAATATGCGAAAAGTATTCAATAAAATTGTAGAGCTGTAAAAATATAAATATTTGCATTTGTTTAACTTAATATTGATTGTATTGAAACTTTGCACATAAGCGTTACTCATATAGATGAGATGTATATTTTACCTATTGCGTTAATTACTGATAATGATTGATTAATTAATCGACTGATCAATTAACGAATTTAAAAAAAAGATGCATTTTAAAAAGTGACGAGAACAAGACCGCACGCGAAACTGCAAATATTTTATAAAACGTCTTAAAACAAGATAGTTTTAAAGAACGTTAGTATTGGCAAGTGACGACTCGCTTGTCTCAAATTCTCAAGTCATTTTTTTGTCAAAATCGTTTTTTTTTTTGATTTACATATAAACAAAATTAAATTGATTTCAATTATAATAAATAATTAAAAAAATCTTTTTTTTTTGTAATTAATAATCTCAGTTTGGTTAATCATCATTTGAATCCATAGATAAAACTATCTTTCACGAATTTATTTAAAAATTGTAAAGGTCTTCACCATTATGAATACAAAAAATATTTAAATATGAATTTAAAATTCTATTAGTCAAATATCAAGGGTGGCAAAACAAAACCTATCAAATCAAAACCTTTTTCGAAACTAAAATCAGTTTTCAGTTTAAACGGAAGTTTGTTTTTTCTTCGTAAATCAACAATGAATTGATAAGCTGCAGCGTGTATGGTATGCAAAGAAGAAAAAAAAATAAATTAAAAAAAGGTTTCAATTAGAATGAAAAAAATGAATTAAAATGACTGTTTAAGAATGGTAAAAGTTAAAATAAAAAACTGTTTTTCGTTACGTCGTGATTTCAATAAAAGATATCAAAGAAAATTTCGATCAAGAATGATCTTAATCTAATCTAAATTGCATTTTCAATTCAAGATTATAACATTCTGATCGACAAATGATTTTATAATTCTAACCAACCAAATTTGAAAAAAAAATTCACAGAAATTTTCATCTAATTCGATTTTAATTTTTTGTTTTTTGAATTTCTTTTAAGTTTTAATAAGTTTATTGAATTTAAAATTTCAGTTGAATTTTTAGTTATCTACAATATTCGATTAATTTCTGCAGATTAATGAAAAAATGTTGTGATAAGCATTGACAGATATAATTTGATATAAAAAAAATTTAATAATTTATGTGT
>BLXL01010637.1:0-18141 GCA_023170135.1 Acarapis woodi
CTGAAATTGATACATCAAGTTAAATAATATATTAATATACAAAATTTTTACCAAAGAAAATGATTTTTTTTCTATTAAATTTTTATAATAATAAATTCATAGATGTGTTTACTAAGTAGATTAACTTAAAAAATATTTTTGTATTATTGATATTAAATGGAAGATAATTTTTTTTTGATAACTCCAGATTTAATATATCTAAATTTCATAATTTGAATGTTGAATAATTTATATATAGCAAAGAAAAAATATTTTAATCAAATTATTTTATGCGGACTCTCTTTTATAATGATAAATAGAAAAAAAATCTTTATTAGTATAATCAAAAAATCTTTGCTTAAAGATTATTAATAGAATTTTTAATTAATTAGAACTTCTTCTACCAAATAAAATTATATGAATGATTATGTTTTAAAGATGGAACCGTAGAAAAAAAATTACTAGAGTTTCTTAATATTTAAAATAGAAAAATTATAGCTTGCATATCAATATTTCTTCATGAGAATCGAAAGGGAATTTAACATTTAAAAAAAATTACCTGGCATTATTGCAGGTGTTTTATAAGTACTTTTTTAAAATTTAGCGTTGAAAACGTGTCAAAGTAAAAAAAAAAAATAAAATTAATGAATTTCAAGTATAAAATTTTTTTTTCAAAATTTAATACTCATCAAAAAAAAAAAAACGCGAAAAACATTCTCTGTAAGATACCTATCAAATTATTATCTAGATATTTTCATAATTATAAAATTTATTTCTTAGCGATAAAATTTTTCCTGATTTTTTATTTCAAAAAATCAACAGTTAAAAAACGTCTTTTCAAATTTATCTAAACAGTCTGCTAAAGCAAATTTTGTCACCGAAATATTTAATATTTTCATGCACAAATAATAATTATCCAATATCAATAGTAAATTATTTTTTGAATTGTAATGTAAAAATCATTCAAAGATTTTGGCAGGCGTAAAATTGAAAAGTAAATTACTGGCTAACTCGAAAAATTTTTCTACGATTATTTAGAGTATTACGCTAAATAAAATTAGTTCATGAACCGTCTATTATTTATCTATTTAAATTACTACTGTGATCTGTAATCAAGAAATTTTAGTTATTTTTACTAATTTAATTATTTATAAATTTTTTTGTATTTCTTTTTTTTCCCATTTAACAATAATCATAATACAAATTTTGAGAAATAAATGCTACGTAAAATTATATCATATAGATTTTTTTGTGACAAGCTATGTCACATAATGAATCATGCGAATAAAAAAAATTCAAATATTAGTTCTGATAGCAAAACTATTGATTTAATGAGAAATATTTTTTTTTTTTGATTATTGATTATAATACATTGGCCTGAAACATTGATATATTTCAATGAGTAATGAACTTATTTACAGTAATTTATCAATTTTTGGTAAGAAGACAATAAGTTTATTCATTATTAATAATAATTAGAATTTTGAATCCACAGAAAGCGAAAATATAATTAGGCCGGAGAAAATTAAGAAAATTCAATTAGAAATTGAGTGGTTGATGAACATTGCTTTGTTAAATCCCCTAAATCTTTTCATTCTTCCGGTATTAAAATCGGTATTTATAATAGGATTAAATCAGAGCGCATGATTACACAATTGTCAAATCACTTTTCTCGAAAAAGACAAAAAAAAGTCGAATTTCATTCCTTGTTAACAATTAGCACATTCTTATTTGATGAAATTTTTTAAACAAGTAAATTATTAAAAAAATTAAAAATTCCATCGATCGTGAATTTTCAAACAATAGATGGGTTACTATAAATATAAAAGAAATTTATATCAAAATCTATTTTTAATCTGACACATTTTTTTAGCATCAAATATGTGACAATGTTCATAATCTGAAATTTCATTGATTATTGCAAAGATCTGATGACAACTGAAGATAATTAATTTGAAATTTCAATTTATCTGATAAAAAAATGAATTCACCCACTCAAAAACAACTATATATATAAGATAAGGAAAACTAAAAAATAATCTTTTATTTTTGTCGATATAAAATTTGATAGAAAATTTAAATCTTTTCAATTTCGTGAAAAAAATTCTTGTGCATCAGTTTTCAATATGAATAATTTAAAATTATCAAGAAAAGAATTTTATTTGAAGAAATATATAGTCTCAAACAATGACTACTTGTTAAACAATCGATATAAAATAATCGAAATAGTTGGCTTTATTGAATAATATTAATTTGATTTTTATTTTAAGAAATAGGTTTAATACAAAAAGATTAATGTCGTTATCTTATAATTTGCTAAATATTTTTTCTTTAAAGAATTATTTATTGTATGCTGTCTTTGTAAGCCTTATCAGTCTTTCTAATAGAAATAATATTCTTGTTTATATCAAATCTTATTGATAAAATAAAAGAAAGTTTCATTTATTTTGAACGATTAAGTATGTATTTATCTTTCACATATTCTCCAACTCATTATCTATTTGCTCTGAGAAATCAATCTGAATTTTTCACTAAAATTTATTGAAACGAAAAATTTTAAATTAAGTATGCTTTTTTGAATACGAAAATTACTTTAAGAAATTAAATTGAAAATTTAATTTAAAAATCGATTGAAATCAATTATGAAAATACAAAAAAAAACTGTGTCTTTGAATCGAAAATAAGTTTTTTTTTTTATTTTATTTTTTTTTGTTGCAAACAATTATTTGTTGTGGATAAAGAAGTAAATACATCATTTAAACATTTATTTGAAAATAAATTAAAGACTATTGCATTAAATTGAAGTAAATTTTGTTTCTGAATTTGTAATGAAAATTTCAAATTCGTTTCATTTCTGATTTAACCATCATCAGCCGATATATTTTTTCTGTGCACAAAGAATTAATAAATTATATTTTCTAAAATTTTTTCAATTGCAAATTAAATTTAGGGTGTTGAACTTTGATTCGAAAATTTTTTTAAGTAATTATTGAATACAAGCTAATCGTCATTCTAAGTTTTATTACCACAGAAGGAAAATTTTACTCTTGAACACAGCATAAATTTTGGCCTAATTTAGTTTGTGCTTTTGTTTATTAGCCGATTAGTGATTGACAAATACAAGATAATCAAGTTTAATAACTTCAAATTTTCTGCTATTAATTCTTTAAGTGCGACCAGCTGGTCGATACTACTAAGAAAAATTTTATTCATTTATTTGCATAAGAAATTTATTTTTTGTTTGGTAATTCATGAGAGGATGTTTTTGAAACACAAACACACATATCTTAAGGTAAAAAATCATTTTTTCGATTGTCAAACGAAATTCACTACTCCACAATTATGTATTAAAATTATTTGAATCAACAATAGCGAGAAGCTATATATCGAATAATTTTTCCGTTTTTCATTTAGTAACGTTTAAATTTTGATCAATTATTCTCGATAAAAGTACTGAATTTATCCACTTTTATTTCAATAGTAATAAGAAAAATAACAATTTGCTTTGACGACAAAGATTGCATTCAAAACGAAAATGATAAAGTCAAATACAAAAAAGATGAAAAGAAAAATCATTATCGCAAGAAGCACACACATTTTTGCAATCTTATTTTTATATAGAAGGTCTAGCAGGGTGATGAAGTATCTAAAAGCTATCTAAATTTGCAAAAAAAAATTTGAAATAATTTTTTTTTTTGCATTCTTATGATTAAATTTCAATTTACATATGGCATGCACTTTCTACGCACATTAGTATGCTATAGAATTTAAACTTTATTAATTCTGAGCTAGATATAATCAAGTAAAGCAAGGAATATTATTACAAGTATGTGCCAAAATTTAAAGCAAAAATAAAGTCCCCACATCGTCATTAGCACTATTTTTTTAAAGATCAACCAGAATCAGATGTTTCCTTCGAACATTAATAAAAAAAAACAAATAAATACAACTAAACAAACTAAATGAAACTTTCACTGAAATTCACTGAATAAAAAAAGATTTAGATTATTCACAAACTAGTCGGTAGCTATCAACTGTCGCAAATTATTGACCAAAGATCTTTATTAACAAGCCTAAACTTAGATGATTAAATAAGAATTTTTCTTAACAACATTTTCGATTCAGAATAAAATGCTTTTCAAACTCGACTTTACAAAAATATTTTATTCGAATGGGAAAATTTTTATTCAAATTTGAGAATAATGTTTAATTTTATTTTCAAAAACCTATGATTTTAAATTATTAAAAAATACTCTTACAAAAAAAATGTTGAGTAACCAAATGAAAAAGTCTGAAATCAGTATTTTAAATTGCGCCAACTGAAATTCGATGAAAACTAAGATAAAAATATTCCCTAATTAGAAATGCAAAAATTTTTGCTTCGAATTTTTTTTTTTTTTTCATATTTTTCTTTGAATAATATGGATTCAAAGAAGTACTCATATAAGCCCAATTTTTGTAATCCAAATTTATTGTTTGATTTTATTCAAAAAGATTAATATAGTAAATAATTTTTCTTTTTCATTTTTAAGAAAAATTTTTTTTATCATTACAAATTTTAAATTTGACCGAAGCTGATTATTATAAGTTGTGATTTTAGCAAGAATTTAAGACTATTACTCACAATTCTATGATACCTGGAACAAAAAAATATAATTTTTAATTGTACATCCTTAAATTCAAAAGGTAATATATGATACTCCTTAAAATTTTTAAACACTGCTCGTCGTAGATAACTAAATTAAAATATCTTCAAACTAATTCAAAAAAATTCATAAGATATTTTTTTATGAAAAATTATTCTTTAGTATCAGTAAAAATGTTACAAAGTCTATTTCAAAATGAAATATCGATATTTTTCAAAAACATTTTCGAAAATATACAAACCACCATATAAATTTTTTTTTTATTTGATTATTAATTTCTTGACAAAAAAAGTCATGAACAATAGATTAAGTTAAATAAAAAGATTGAAAAACAGATTTTTTTTTAGATTTTAGATGCGATTCAACAAATATTAGAAAATTATTGCCGAACATTGTTGCATTTTACCGTTAGAAAAAGTTTAATTAATATTTCATTCCCAATATATTTATATCGAAGAGATTATTTAGACACTCAAATCTCATAGGAAAGATATACACGATTATTTCAAAAATCATGGAAATTTTTAATTCGAATCTATAAAAATGAAAAAGAAACTGATTGAAACAATGAAAAGTTGAAGTACGAACTTATAAACAAATGATTTTATCTTTTATTAATCGAATTATGAAAAATATATTTAATTTCACTGCCTGCATTGTTTAATAATTAAAATAAAAAACTAAAACCATTAGATTTGAAAATATATTAGTAGCACCTAATTCTGCAACCGATTTATATTACAATTTCAACTATAAAGTCGGCGTAAAGTCAGCTAGCAATAACTGCAATTTATATTGAAATATACATTGTGAATTATACAAACTAAAT
Organism: Acarapis woodi; assembly: GCA_023170135.1. Lineage (NCBI taxonomy): Eukaryota > Metazoa > Arthropoda > Arachnida > Trombidiformes > Tarsonemidae > Acarapis > Acarapis woodi. The sequence continues at coordinate 5,455 of BLXL01010637.1, forward strand.
AAAAAATTTTTTCTTTGATATATAATATAAAGAGAAAAAAATAAGATTGTTATCATTTAAAATGTTTACTATAAGAAAATATAAAAAATGAATGAAAACCCGGAATAAGAAAAGAAAAATGGAAACAGACTGAACTTCATTCAGATTAAATTTGTAGTTTGGTGTCATTCAAAAAGAAATCGTCGCAAGGTGCACTTTAAAAGAATTAAATTTTTAGCCATCTATTAGCAGACTTCTCACAATAATTAGTAATTACTTTATTCTAACTTTAAAAAAATACTAAAAAAGAACTAAATCAAATCACGACAAATTCATGTGAAATAATTTTCTTTTTTTCATAAATTATCATTATTGAAATTCGCCAAAATATTTTAAAAATTTTTTATCACGCATATTTTTAAATTTTTCAACATTGTGAAAATTGATTCGTTATTTGCATTTAAAATTTTTCGAGTTTTAATTCAAAAATGAAAAGATAAAGTGAAAATTAGTTTTCTTGATATTATCTGACCACATTTAATAAATAATGATAATTACAGGCAACGTTTAAAAAAGTAAATATTGACAGCTGAGAAAAAAAGGTAAATGCTTTGTAAAACAATATATTTCAGAAAAAACAATTTAAAAATTTAACGAGCACATGTTAAAATTAAAACATGCGAAAAATGCTTTGTTCTTGTATCATTTAACGAATACTTTGTAATATTATTTTACTTCAAAAATCATTGTCACCGTGTAGGAACATAAAAATTTGTTATCGTGAATTTCATTTGAAAAACTCATTATTATCTTTTATCATTTCTGCTCAGAAGTGACATTGGATTGCATTTCAATTTTTTGATGTAGTCAGATTTCTTGAACTTCAATAGCTGATTTTTATCGGTAAAAAAGGAAGCGTTTTTTTTTAATTACAGAAAACTACAAAAAAAATTTTATAAATTATTTTTACTGTTGGAATTAGTTTTTTTTTTGATAGGAAGTGTTAAAAAAGTACATAAGATTTGTAGAGACTAGTAAAAATAAATCTTTTTAAGTAATCTTAAATAAAAATCATGAAGTTTCTTAATTAGAATTTTTGGTATTTTACCTGACTTATACTTATTCTAGCGTATACGACAGCTTCATTGTCAAAATTAGAATTACTAATTTATTTTCTCTTTTTTTTTAATTAAAATTTAGAATCATTCATAAAATTTATAATTGACTGCATAATTTTTTTTCAATAATATCTGCCCAGGTAAATCTTTATTAATAAGGTCACTTTGTTATATATTGATCAAATAAAAATGTACTTCCACTTAGTCCAAAATCACATCTATAATCAATAAAATATGGAAAAAAAAAAACATAGATCGATTTCTTGAAATTTTTATTTTTGATTGACTAATAATGAAAAAAGAAACTCAATATTCCAATATGATTTAATGTAATTGTATGAATGTGAGATAGTGAAAAATTCGATCAATAAATTTTCTGAAATTTCCATTAAGTTATAACACAAAAATTGCATTTCAAAATTATAAAATAAGTAAAAGGGACAAATAAGTTATTCTAAAATACCCTTCGTTTTTTAAACTGATCAGACTTATATTTGAACATGCAATTATTTATGCTGAGTATGTCGATAAGTACACATTTTCTAGATATACTTCGTTTTAGACTATCATACCTGTATAATGAAAATTTATTCGAAATAATTTATTTTTTAAATGAATTGACATTATAAAAAAAAATGAAAATTTCTGAAAGATGGTCAATGTTCAATTTTTACTTGCAAAATGTGGGCGTAAAAATGAATGCTTGTTTTTTCCTCATTTTTTTTGTCTCAAAATTTCCCCTGTGAATTTTTGTCATTAGGGAATAAAAATTTTTGGCTGCTGTAATATGTGTGTACCATTTGAAAAAAAAATAGTATGCCGCTATGTGTTTAGATTTAACATTTTTCAATCGAAAACTGTTAAAGATTGAAAAAAAAAATTTTCTCTAGAAATTTCATTTCGAATTTTGAATGAAAATATTTGTTAATTTCGTATCAAATAGTGCTTCCTTAAATGTAAGAACCAGCGTACGAAATAAAAATTATTATACACGTTCATGCAAACACATTAGTGAACTTTTTTTTGTTTTAACCTTTGATGTTCTAATCAAAAATTGATTAGACATCCTTAAAGAGTTTTCTTTATTTGAAAACAGATCATCAGCATCATTCATTGATATCAATGTAGATTTTGACTAAAAAATTAATTTCTGTACTACTCATCAGACAATTTCGAAAAAAAAATTTTCCTTAATAAGGTAATAAATGTTAATCATCTTTGTAATTTAAGTTCATTCAACATTGATTCGTGTGCTCGCATTTTTTCACACACTTAATTTTTTATAAAAAAAATTAAACGAAAATTTTTTTATCCTCATTACTGAAAGATCGTTGAGCTCAAGATCATCAAATTTTAGAACAATTATTTTTGAACATTTGTTTTTTTCATTTAGGTATAATATCCGCCTTTTCGATAAATCGTTTCTTCAATTGTATTCTCCATGCTTAATAAAGCAGCACAATTGAATAATTTCATTTTTACGTATATTCTATGTCATATTGACCAAGTATGTATTCGATATCAAATATCCGAACTAGATTTTAAGCTAGTGCATTCTGCAAGAGTTAATTTTTGCATAAATGCTCTCAATTCAAAGGTTTTAAATAAAAAATAAAGCATTTATGAAGTTTAAAAAAAGACTTCCTGCTGTTGATAAATTCTCAGTAATTATCAACAATACAAATATGAAAAGCTGAGATAATTTTCCAAAAAAAAAGGAAATATATTTTGCACGTGTTTTTAACTGCCGCTTGCATGCATAACTATTAATATGTAAAGTTTTGTTGATAATGTCAATAATTTATTGTCAAAAATGAGAATTTAACATTGGATATATTTTTTCTTCATGTTACCCAATCTAAAAATTTTAAAAATTGTGACTCTAGTTTTCATTCTAAATTTAGTTTAAATAATCTTCAAGAAGTTTTGTCAATTCATATAAGAAAATTATACGGACTAAATGGACTAGAAGTTTCTCGCGAAAATTTATAAATGACCATCTGAAAATTTAAAAACTAAAATCATTTATATAATAAAAAATATTAGATGATCGATAATGTATATCTGACTATTTATGATTTTTTTTTAATTTTGCTACATTTAGTTGTTACAAAGGCATTCAATTTTTTTCAATATAATTCAAGAAATTATTTTTATAAACAATAAAAAAAATAAAAAAGACAACTGAAATTGTATAGTTTAATTAAAATAAAAAATTTTTTTTCAAAAATTTCTTAAAAAAAGTTGACTTTCTTCTAATTTATTGGCCATTAAATTTATTGCATTTTAAAAATTTAGTATTCTATGCACCTATTGAAACAATAAACATATGAAAATTTTTTTCAACAACGAAGTGTGGGCAACTATTGATTACTTGAGATGGCTAATTAGAAAAATTTTGACTCTTTAATCTTCGAATCTATGCATTCAATTTAATCAAAATGATGAGCTTATGACAAAAAAATTTCTGTTAAATATTGGTTTCAAAATGATAGAAATTTAGTTTCGAGTTTCCCAAATAAATTTTTCGTTGAATTTTTTCTAAAAAAAAGGAATTTTTCCTCAAATTTTCGTAAAAATATTTCTAAAAAAAGAACTATTTCTCACATAGAAATAATGAATTATTTAATCGAATTTCTAATTAAAACTTTTGGAATTACACTGGAATAAATTTATTAAATAAAAATAAATTTACTAAAATTTTCAATGTAATCTAAATTATTTAGATAAATGGAAAAAATCTAAAAAAAATTTCCTTTATCTTATACAGAATTCTTTACAAAAATGGCCAAATATTGTATTTAAAAATTTTATCGAAAATAATTTTTTTTTATTCATTAAATATGACTGATTCAAAAATTTATTTTGTAACAATATTTTTATCGAACCATTTTATCTAAATAATCGATTTTTGTTTTCAAGTATTTGATTTAAATTACTGAGATTACTTGATTACATTTATTGAGCATGTTTGTCAAATAATTCATAAATAATTTTTTTTTTTTTTGTGTAATAAATATATAATAAATTGTAACACAGATTCTAAAGCAAATAATTTATAGGCAATCATATTACAATGCGACTCCTCTTTTTTTTCATTAAATTGAATGAAATGATAATATTGATTTAATTTTTCGTGCAATGTTGAAAAAATTTTTACAATTTTTTTAGCAATTTCGATTCATATCTTACCTTTGTGTTATGTGGAAAATGTTAAATATCCGAAAAAGTAATAAGTTTGATTTCACAATCGTTAAAATAACTTATTTCTGAAATTGAGTCCTTGAAAGAAAATTTCACAAAATTTCACAAATTTATGAATTGAAATTTGGAATTTAATTTCATATATAAATCGAATCATAGATAGCAAAAAAGTTTTCTGAAAAAATTATTGGTGAAAATCTCACACAAGAGGCTGTCGTTAGCTCAAAAATATAATTTAATAGAATTTCGAGCGATTATTAATTATCATATTTAAATATATTTTTGAATATTTTTAAAAATCAGTAATTCATATTATTGACATTGACTTTTTTTTTTTTTTAAATTTTTGTGCGGAAATTAATTTAAAAAAAATTAGATTAAGTAATTTAGACGTTCAGAATTCAAATCGGTTTGCAAAAAATATAATGAACCACAACGAATTAATAAATATTAACAGAAAGAATTACAATTCTTTATTTAAAGGAACACATGTAGATCATCGAGAACTCATACATAAAAAAAAATATATAAAACATATTCTAGATCATTCAGAAACTAGAAATCGACTAGCCGATCTGCAGATCGTAAAGTTAAAAAAGATGAATCGACTACAACGCGCATGCTAAAAACGAGCGGTCTCAACAAATCATGTTACTTTAGACCTGAAAAGTAATTTTGAACGTCGGTCTTCGCATCTAATATCCGTCTAAGGCAAAAAATCTCAGTGTTATCCGCTACTCTTGTTCTTATGAAAATCTTCTAGTTTTTATTTCATTTATTTGAATCGCATAGAACTAAAAGTCATTTCAAAATAACTATTGACTAAAAGCTATTTTTCTAATTACAAATTCGCAAAAATATTTTCCAATCTATCATACAAATTTAGATATAATTATTCACAAAAGATCATACATCTAAAATCCAACTTAGTTTTAGAAAACAGATTGAAAAATTAATGAGCGACATATTTTTTTAGCAAAAATTTTATCAAGTCAATTCAATTTTTTTCAAAGTTTTTTTGTTAGTTTAATTAGCTATCAAATGTGAAGCAGTAAGTAAAGTAAATAAAATGAGAAATGATAAGAAAAGGGCTAAAAAAAACAAAAAAATAATCATTTATTAAGATTCTAAATTATAGATCATAAGTAGAACTCTTCTTTCAATAAATTAAGCGCTAGATTATAATTAAAATGTTATCTTTTATCGTTCACTTTTAATTATTTGTAAATAAAATTACCTTTAGGTAAAGATCACAATGAAAGGGTATAAAATTTATTAGGAAAACCATTTTTTTTTTTTTTAAAATAGCAATAAAAAGGTACAAATCTTTTATATAAAATGATATTTCGAAACAAAATTCCAAAATTTATTTGGCTAGTTTTTTTTCTTGTTCTATAAAAAAAAATTCTATCACTCCAAACGACTTACTTTTTTTTTACACACGAAATTGCTCAACAGATAAAAAAAATTAAAATTTTTTTTTATCAATTAATCGACTAAAATTTTAACGAAAGTAAGTATTATAAAGTGTAAAGTGATGATATAACGAAAATTTACTCGACTAAAAATTAAATTTATTTCAATTGAAAAATGACAGTAAATCTATCAAAACTTCGAAAAAAAAAATTTTTGAAAAACAAAAAAAAATTTTTAATTTTTTCTTTAGTTTAGTTGATGTGAATTTGGTTTGTTGGAATTCATTCTAAACTTGCTTAATTTTTGAGGTTTCCTTTTTAGGATCTGTTTTAATTTGAAAGTAACATTTCAATTTGAAATTCTCAAGCAAGAAATTTAGTTTATAAATTCTTCTGAGAAAATTCAATAATTCTGTAAATTCTTGAAATCTCGATTAGTGATAACCGAAAAAATTTTGTTTAGTGGCCACAACAACACAAAAAATGCATTGCTAAATTTTTTTTCCTTCATTTGTCTTTTGTCATTAGTTAATAAAGTACACTTAATATTATTCTCATTAAAATTCAAGTTAGATAAAAAATAACATAGCAATTGAATTTTGTAAATATATTTGTTTTGGTTTACTTCTAGAAACGATAATTTTGAATTGATTTAGATAAAAATATACAGGACAATTCACGATAAGCAAATAAATTGGAAGAATAATTAAAATTAATATATGTATTAAGAATTAAATTCAAAGAAAAAATGATTTTTTAAGCGATTATAATTATATATCGATTTGATAGACAATTATCAAATGTTAAATACATATTATTTCGCAAAAAGATTTCTCGTATTTCTGTTAGATGTATCAAAATTTCCTTTAATTTAAATGATGCAAGTTTTTCATTTAAAATTTCTTAGAATCAATTAGCAGTAAGAAAAAATCAAGGTTCAGAAATTTCAAAAATTATCTCTGATTATTTTTGCTTTGCATGTATTCTAGTTTTTTGATTTTCAAAAATCAGAATCCAAAAATTTCTTAATTTTGACTTTTAAAAATCGTATTTTGATTTTCAAATAAAAATCAATTCAGATATTTTATAATTTTGAAACAAAAAATAATATCAAAATAAAATAAAACATTGAAATAATGCTAAAATTTTATTTGAGAGTAATTTTATGGCAAAAAAAGAATTATTTTTTTAGAATTGAAGGGCAAAAATTTTGAACAAAGTTCTTGAAACAATCAATAACAAAAGTAAATAATTCAAGTAATAACAAATTCAAAATTTTTGTGAATTATTAGAAATTGTTTTCGAAATAAAAATATAATTTTATCGAAATTCTCGATTTAGAAGGTTATGCACGAAATCTCTAGCACACTTCTTTACCATTTATATTAGCATGAATAATGCAAATAGCTGCTTTCAATTGATTAAGTAAAATATCTGATTTTCAATGGTTCAAAAAAAACGGAAGTTAGGCAATCGTCAAAAATAAAAAACAATTGCGTATTTAATGCAACTTCACTTTTTTTCATAACAAGGTGGTTTTTTAAGGATTAAGATTTAAAATATCTTAAACTTTTACTAAAGTTTAAAAATTTTGAATAAAAAAAAGTAAGAAGCATAAATAGATGAGTGTCATATATGATTTTTTGAACTATTTAATGAAAAATTTAAAAAAGAAATAGTTAATATGTAGTTTACACTTAGAAAATATAAAATATTTTTTGAGTTTTTTCAAGATTATTTTTTTATTATTCTTTAACAATATTAGTATAAATATGCATTGACTGAACCACGAATACGAATAGAAAATCAAAAAATTTAGTGTATGACTTATTGCTGTAAATAATTTTTTTTTTTATGAACTTCATTTTACTATTTGGATTAAACTTTCTAAGTATAACTATTTTGAACACTTTAATTTTATTATACAAACTTATAGCTAAATTTTAAGTAACCGAAAATTCAGCAGAACATTTGCTAGTTTTTTTTCGAAATCACCAATATTAGCAAAATAGTCTAAGAATATTTTAATTTAAAAACTCAAAAAAAGATGTTCAGCATATTTTGTAAAAAATGCCCACAAAACGCGTCACATTTTTTATAACAATGAAATAACTATGTAAGAGTTATATCTAATGCAAATTTTAAAGCTCATTGATGCAAAATCTGTATTTCAATTTGTCTATCTTTGCTTTATAAATAAAAAATAAGTCAAAAATTATATTGTGTTAGCCTGAATTTGAAAAACTAGTTTGTCAGAAAAAGTGGGAAAAGATTTTAACATAGGAAAGATTTTATTTATCGTCAAAAAGGAATACAACAAAAAAATTCTTAATAACACGAAACAGGTAACATTTCTAGCTAAAAGCCATAAAGTATGAGCTGATTCAAATCTAATAAAATTCTTTAAACATTTACAGTTTTAAATTTAAGTTAATTTTAAAAGGTCTTACGTTTGTAAACTGTATTACAGATAATATTTAGGGCATATGTATGCAAAGAAAATCATAACAAGCAGGAAATATTTTATCAAAAAAGATATTTAGATTTGCGGAAAATATATTTAGACAAAAAATGATATTAAATTATAGAAATTTGTATTATCAGTTTCGTAAAGTTCTAATTAGAGCGTCAATAACAGATTAAATGACCAGAGGGTAAATTTAATTTTTTTTCTTTTGGATAGCTCATTAGCTATAAGTTTTTTTTTTTGAAAAACAATGCCTTTGCAATATTTTAACAAAAAATTATTACCGCAAACTTATTGGCTAGTGTTTTCAGTAGAAGACAAAGCTTTTAAAACAGTAAACGAATACTATGCATTTAAAATCAAATTATTTTCTTTCAAATCTATATGAATCCTAAAATTTTAATAAAAAATAAAATTGCTTTTAATCTATATGACTAGCATTAAACAATTTAATATTTATCAAAAACAAAAACTCAAAAATAAATAAAATGCTTCTAAATAAAAAATTTTTGCGTAAATATATAAAAAAAATTGCGGTTTCGAACATCTCAAAATATTGAATTTTATTCAATTGTTTTCTCCATTTTGTAAAAATATTTTTTTTAATAGCATTATATCATGATTGACAATATATAATTATTTTGTAAAACAACGAAAATCAATATTAATAACAGCAATCGAATGTTTTTGTTAGACAATGCATTTTTATTTTTAACGTTTTAATGTATAATGATGAAAAAATAAATAATTAAAATTAGCTGTTTCGAAGAAATTGGTAAGAAACTAAATGTGTTCAAGTTACATTAGAATGCTAAAATATTAATTACAATAAATTTATCATTCACAGTCATTAATTATAGATATTGAATGAGAAATTTTTTCTTGAAATTAAAAAGAGTGCAGATTTGATTATGTGATTTGCAATTTAGGATTTGATACCTAAACAAAATCTAGATATTTTATCAATTTGATTGCAATGAAAAAATTTCATGCTCAAAAACAAAAATTCTATTTACTTAAATAATCATCTACAATCAAAATCAAGTTCACACCTCGAAATAATGTTAAATAAAACAAACAAAAACGATTCTTTAATAATTTTATCAACTTTATTAATTTCACGTCAAAATACAAGAACTTAATAAATAAGCATTAGACCATATTTATTACATTATACAGAAAATCGGATAAATATATATAATATATCTACATTATATGCCGCATAATATCTGACAGCAGTCTCTGACTATTTTGGGAAACTAATTGATAAATTCTGTTCAAAGTATGATATTTAAATATATATACAGAAAAAATTTTTTTACATCGTATTCATCTTTAATAATTATTTCTTATTAGGGATTTCACGCAATTTTATTTTATAATCTTTACAACATAATCTCAAAATCAAACTTAATACTAAATACAATTCTAAACAGCAAATAACAAAATTCCATTCGACCATAGAATTAAAAAATGCAAACACTACCCATTCTGGAATTTTATTCGATCGCACAAACGAAACATAAATCGATTCAATCAAAAATTAACTAGTTTTTTGTTCTAAAGTACAAATCAAATTAAAAATTGAAAAATTAAAGTTTAAGCCAAATATCAAATTTATCATAATCATTTATATTAGATCAGCTTTCTTTCAATTTTGCCTAAAAAATATTTATATGTATATTAATCGAGCAAACTAAACTTTATAAAAAAGTTTATCAATATATTCTTGCTTTGAAAAATTAAAATTTATATTCATAAATTAATTATTTTAGATCGACAAAAATTTATTGCCGGGAGCAATAAATTTTTGAACCTATTTCATAAGTTTACATTTGATTTATCCATATATTAAAAAAACTTATTAAATGGAATCTCTGGTAGCTTAGAGAAACGAAATGAGTTCTTTTTTGGGCTTAATTTTTCTAAATACCATTGCCAACACTTTTTCTTTGATTTGATTATATATATTTTTGTGTATAAAAATCAATAAAAAACAAGCTTATCTAAAATTTTTGAATCGCTAGAAACAAATATGTCACATTTTTTTATCAAAAAGCCAAATATAAATAAAAAGAAACAGTGAATCTTTTTCTAAATGAATTTATTTATAAAATATTAAATTATATACAATCAAAAAATATGTTCGAGAAACTACTTTTTGAAATTGAAAAAAAATCGATTAGGAAGATAAAAAAAATTGATCTAATTAAAGGAAAATATTTTCAAAATTATATGTGATCCTTAAATTTCAGAAATAAAAAACTGCATATAGTCTCAAACATATATAATTGAAATTTTTCGAACGGTCAAATTACAAAAAGTAATAAAATATATGAAAATATTACTAGCACGTAAATTTTAATAACACAATTTTAAATTTATATAGAGAACATCAGACTTTTAATGAATTTATTTAGAGAAAATTGGTTAATAATGATATGATTAATTAACTTAATGATGCTAATTCAATATCTTAAAAAATTAATTTCTTTTATATAAAAACTATCCATAAAATTATAAAAAGGATCGAAAAAGTAAAAATCTATTATGAAAGGGTAAAAAAATTAGTCGACTTAAATTAGACATGAAAATAATTATGCTAAATTCGATTTAATGTTTACAATTATAAAAATTAGCACACTAGTTTATTGATGGGTTTATTGACAAAGCAAAGATTTAGCAAGAGATTGAAAATTTTTTTCAAACAATAAACGTATTAGAAACAAAAAAAAAACAACATTCAGGAGTAAATATTTAATTTTAAACCGATCATTAGTAGCACTCTTGAACATACAATTGATAAACTCCAACTTCTGTTTATAATTCATTAAAATAATATATCATTTATTATCTAATAGACATTATTTGAAGATACATTGACTTGTAACATAAAAGTTATAACTAATCCTATAATACATATTATTTGCTATCGAAAAGTTTGTTTGAATCCTAATATTTGGATTTTTTTATAGAAAATTAATTAGTCGATTTTTTTTAAACATTACCAAAAATGAAATATTGAACTTCTATTAATAAGTTATCGTAAATGGTTTAGTGTTAGGCCAAAAATAGAATTTCGAGTAAAACTAATTTACAAGATATACGATGTAACTGATACGAGTCCTTGTTAAAACTTTGTAATTAACTTATAAATAAAAATGTCATTTGTTAAATCATATTTAATAATCTACTAGATCAATTTTTTTTATTCATTAATAGATTTAAATTCTTAATCCTTATTAAGTAATACTTAAGAGAAATTTCGATAATTTCTAATATATCTATATTTCTAATAAACTGTGAATAAAATAAGATTAGATCTTAAAGTTGTAATCAAACTGAAAATTAAGCATAGTTTGAATATTTGTGAAAATTTTCAATTAAATTATCAGACTATAAAATTAATGTTAAAAAAATTTTGTTTAATTTAATGATCTTTCTGAAATTTAAATTTCTTTTTTTTTTTTTTGATAAGTGTACTCAAGATCATTAAAATTATGTAAATTCTCAGATTCCGGCAAACATTAAGCAAAAGAAACTTATCTATAGAAAACGCACTTAAATTCATTTTCTAAGTACAATATTTTGTACGAATTTAATGGTAAACAAAGCACACTATTTATTTGTTCAAAAGAATTAATATTGATAAAGGTATAATAATGAAGAATATACTTACGTTATTAAATTTTAAATTGCATTATTAAAATGCTTTACAAGAATTTTTTTTTTTACTTTTAATAATCTCATGGCCTATTATGTATAGGTTTAAACAAATTTTGCTTGCTACCCATTACAAAACTTATAATCATTTCAAGTACTTAATCAAAAAAAAAATTTTGTACAATCTTGCGAATAAAAAAATGTTTAAATATTGCATCAAAATATCGGAATTAGGACCAAAAAAAAAATTAATAATCTAAAAATTTGATTTATAAAAATCTCAATTGTCTTACCATCACGTAAAATATGCAAGTTAAAAAATATTCGATGGTTCGAATACTGATACTTTCATTATTTGAGTATGTGGTAACTTTTAAATATTATCCTAATAAGAAAATTTATTTGATTCATTAGATGAATTTTAAATAGTTATAATCATATTTACATCAGATTATTTTAAAAATTTGAAATTTGAAATTAACCCATACACATTTTTTTACTGCTATTTAAAGATGCATTATCTTCGGACTTGTATTTGACAGAATAAGAACCAAGGCCAGCAGCTTCTTCTGCCTCAGCTTGACTATATGGTATATCTTTCATTGCTTTAACTCGTTTTTTATGTAATTTGCTTCTTTTGTGGCCTTCTAATGTAAGTTCATCTATAAAAAAACGACTAAATAAAGCAAAAGAGCTTGAAATTTTTTTTTAATTCTATTGCATAAATAAATTTTTGTCTTATTTTGTTATGAATAATGTAAAAATTTCGCTTTGTCTATTATTGTAAAAACTATTGTCTAATAATCATACAGAATCTTAGGTAGATCAAATTTATCCATTA
>BLXL01010638.1:0-14209 GCA_023170135.1 Acarapis woodi
GACTAATTTTCATCTAACTCAGCACAACTCTAATCTCTTATCCAATTCATCGAGTCCATATAAAGGAAATGCAAATACAGTACATAATCTTATAAGTGCCAATCAGGCAGCCAAACTAATAAGTAAATTTAGTTCAAAGAAAGCGAAACGGTGAATCGATATCTTTTAACCTTATGAACTGCATGTCTTAAAGTACACATTAACGGACACTTTAAATATATAGCAGCTAAAACTATTTAGAATATATTGTATTGAAAATATATGCATTATATTGAATTTTAATTTAATATGCACTAGTATTTAAGTAGGCAATATTCATTATATTAGCAATAATTAAAGGTAAAAAAAAATCTTATAAATGAGCGAATCTATATTTCAATAAAAAAGTCCTTTAAATTTATGATTAATAATTGATGCTTAATAAAAATACTTATTTTTAAAAAAATTCTTGAAATCTGCATTTTAAATTAGTGCATTCTCCAAATTAACTTTTTTGTTTGTTTTAATGTTTTTGAGATTAGTTGAATGAATTCTAAGATATTGAATCATTTTTTACTTCAATATTTTTTCTAAATTTAAGATTTATTTCTTTAGATTTTGTTCAATTTACTGTAATAATTAAAAATTGTTGGATATTAATTTTTCAAAATATAAAATAAGCATAAATTTCAGAATAAATATATAAACTTGTGAATGAAAATCTCATAAATTCGATGAGTATATCATTATGGCAGCATAAAATATATATCGTAAGTTTTTAAACATCTCAATACATTTCCATCAATAATTTTTTTTTAACGCATCTACAAACGATTTTATATATAATCTTTTTTTTTTGTTCAAAAAACATCTCCTTTATTTACATGTTTCGTCTACATTTTTTTTAAATTTATAAAAATTTTATTTAGAAATTTACATCTTCTTTACATCATCTCTACAATCACTTCTTGAAAAAAATATTTCAAGAGCTAAATACTTTTACATTAGTCTATACAATTAGTACTCAAATTATCGCCATATATTTTCGAATATCATATTAAAAGTTTTAATAAAAATTTAGTGTTGCCCGCTGATCATACAGTGTATTTATTGTAGACTCGCCAAATAGAAAATCTTCTTTCAGATCTACATCTTGAATTACTTTTTTTATAAACTTCTCAATTTAAAAGTCATGATGTAAATTTATAGTGTATCAAAAATTTTTTAAAAAATCTTAAAATGAGTCATAATATGCGGAATTCATTTAACAGACTTGAAATCTAAGGGTACATAATTTCAAAAAAATCAACATTTGCATCTTTTTTTAACTTTTTCTTTTTTTTAGAAAAGTGACTGCGGAAAATAGAATAATTCGTTTTTTTCCACTGTTTTTGACGAATATATTAAGAATCCATTTTTCGCTTGATTGAATTTCGCCATAATTAGATACTTGAATATTAGATTTTTTTTTAAATATTATTTGAATTTATTTTATAGGTGAGTTCATCTACGTAAAATCTAAATTATAAAAAATGCACCATAATTTAAAAATCATATTTATCTATAAAAAGTATATAAAATATATGTTGTAAGTTGGATTGTAAAATTTTTCAAATCTACATAATTGCGAAGCACGAGTGAAAATATTTTGCAATTAATTTGATATTTTTATTTGGAATATAAAATGTTTGAAGTATCTTTTATGTATTTTAGTTATCTAAAATTAAAATCAGAGAATCTGCAATCGAATTTAGAACTTACCATTTGAATAAATTCAAAAAAATTTTAAAATGCACAATTAAGATGTTTTTATTAGGCATATTTAGTCTATGCAATAACATTGAAGATGATGAATTATCATCATGGATGATGTAGAGCAAGTAGAAATAAGAAAGTGTTAAAAATAAAAGACAATATATTTATTGATACAATTAGAAAGGAACTAGGAACTAACCATATATTAAAACCTAATAATAAATACAAACAGACCATTTAATTGCTGATTCTCCAATCACAATTTTTTTTATTTGACTAGATCTCAAACAAGATTAATCTTATTTGAAAAGAAGAGTACAAAAGAGGAGCCTGTTAGACTTTGATCTACATTGTAGACGATACTCGGTATGTTATTGTTTAAGTGTTTCTTATTTTACAATATTTTCAAGATTATCAATATAATGTCAGTTTTAATCTTATAGAATAAGGAAAAATGATGCACTCAGCCAGCGGTTGAAAGGGAAAGAGAAAGTGATGCAACAACAAGAGAAAACATATATAAATTGATAAGTAGATGCAATCAAAAAATATTGCTGGGACAAAAAAAATACGTCTGTTTCTAACAAGCGTATCGGAATTAGTCGTTGAGTGCATGTTATAAAGTCCAAATTCAAAAAAAAAAGAACTTGAAAATAAAAAATTTAGGATAAAATCAATTTTCGACCTATTTTAAAAATGATGTGATCATACGACTAATAAAATCCTTATAAAAAATTTAAAGCATTCATCATTTTGATCAATCAAAATTTTAATTTCTATTATTATCTCTTTCTCAATAAGATTACGATGTTTTATTATTTACAATGTTCTTTAATTACATAGGACAATCATGTTAGCCTAATGAATTTCCTTGCTTTTAATCTGTTCGAACACACTAAAATATTTATACATTGTCGGACACACTTGCAAATAATCGTTAAATAATGAGATTTGCAGATTTTATAAGATTTGAATTCTGATTTGAAACGCAATTTGAAAATTTGAAAATGGCTTTTTCGTATTAGAATAATAGCTGATTTTTGTAACATAAAGGTTTAAAAGCTATTTGTCTGTTGTTTCATCATCTTCGTCATTTAGACTGCCATTCGCTGATTCGGGACTAAACGGTAAATTATTATCTTCAACAACCGATTTTTCATCTGGTTTGAGATTATTGTTACTCATGACAGAATTAAACATATTATTCATGTTACCTATCAAATTTGTGTTTGCTTGTTGTTGTTGCGAACTAGTCTCCGCCTGATTAGATGATAATAATTCTTCTGAAAACGAATAACCATTTGAGGAGTCACTTAATGAAACACCATCCTCGTTGCCTTCCTCGTTATACAACAATTCATCATCTTCTTCATCCAAACATCCATCCGACATGTTTGGACTACCTAATTGTTGTCCGTTGAGACTGTTTAAATCATTGCCTAATCGTTGTGAAGCACCATGCTGTTTAAGAAAAAAAATTATTTATATTTTGAATATTTCAATAAAATCATTAATTTTTTTTTTCAAATAATTTAACTAACCAAATCTCCATATAAACCTAAATTTTTAATATCTTCAGATGGCTTTACAGATGAAAATTTTTTCAATTTTTGTCTGTGATTACAAAACCATACTCGAACCTAAATTCAATTCAAATCATTTATTAGAACAATTTGGCAAAAAGTAAATAAATTCTAAATGTTTCAAATTTATTTGTAGATATAATTAATAAGAATAATTTGTAGAAAAAAATTTTATACTATATATTGTATTAGACTATTGATAACCAAATTACAATTTCAAGTAAGTTATTAATTTGAACTGTTTTCAAATTAAATTTAAATTTGGTTCAATTTAAAATTCACATATTTAAATTGATCATATATAGTGTAAGATTCGAAATAGACAAACTCTATAAAATTTCTCAGTTTCAGGCACTATAAAAAAGGATTTAATTTCTGATCTCATTATGCAAACATTTATATTCGATATGCAAACACAGTCTGCATAGGTTTGCATTGAATAGGCCTTGAACTCTTTTTTTTTCTAGTTTAAGGCGGAGTTTGCGGTTTGTCAAACATTCGAGTATAAAACACATATTGATACATTTTGTTTAAAATTTTACATTAGCCTGACTAGAACATTAAAAATTTCGATTGTTATTCTTATCAATAAATAAAATATTATAACACATTAAAATTTAAAAAAAAAAAAACTCAATAAATCTACTTATCAAAATCTCAATATTCTTTTTTAACTTAAATCTTTATTATTTCGTATTTTACTTACAACTTCTTTTTCTATGTACAATGCGGCAGCTAAGTTGGCTATATCTTCAGAATTTGGCTTTGGATTTACTAAAAAAGCTTTTTCTAATGCGACTCTAACTTGAGTTTCAATAGAGGTACGTTTCTTTCGTCGTCTACCCATACATTCTGAATGCAAACCTATAAAAAATGTTGGATAATGACTCATTATTAATGAACATTGACTTAAACATTTTTGAATCACGAATTAAACTCACCCTGCCAATTGAGCAAGCCCAGTGAGTTAAGTTGATCGAGCGAATTATTTGTTTGATTACTATTGTTTGAATTTATTTGAACAGTACCACTGATATTGTTTGTATTATTACTATTGTTTGAAGCGGCTGCTTGTTGAATGAGACTATGTAGATTCGAGGAAAGAGAGTTTGCATTTGCACTTAAATTAAGAGAACTGTTTGGTGATTTACGATGATCACTTGATGATAGCTTGTTCGAATTATTATTTGTAAAATTTGTCAATTGTCGATGATTGAGACCATTTGATGGAGGTATCTGATTTGAATTTAATTGATTTGAGATACTATTATTTTGATTATGATGATGGTTCGAATTCATTGAGTTAGATGTTTGATTTATATTAGAATGACTGTTAGGTGAAGTATTTAGGGCAGCACTGGATGCTTGACTATGCGTTGAAGAAGTCGATGAATGATTTTTAACAGAAGAAGGTGAATTTAAATTTGACGCAAATGGTTGCAGATTAGGTGAGCTAGATGGTGAGATCATTTTGCTATTACTCAATGTTGATGAAATAAGCACAGATGAATTGGTCCCAACTGAACTCAATGCTGCTGGATTAGCATCCACATCGTTAAGCCAACGTTGAAGTAACGGTTTTAGTTTACACATATTTTTAAAACTTAAGTTCAATGCTTCAAACCTGTTTCCGGTTTTTGATGTGTTTTATTTTAGTCCAAAAATTTAAAAATTCAAAAAAGAAATTATTTTTTTTGAAGAAGCAAACGCCAAATTGCATAAAAAATATATAAAAAAGAGAAAAAAAAACAGAGGATTAGTTAAGCACAAATATGTTCATCATGCATAAATCACCTAGAACTGTTTATTTGTGAATACGTATATAACAAATAGGAAAAATTTTAGTGGTCAGCAGATTTTAGCTTGTATTGTTTGAAAACTGAAGTATCAAAATCTGAATTTTTATTGATTTTTTTTTTTACTTCTCTCTGAGGCAACAGTCTAATTTATTACATTTAAAATTTAATTCTAAAATAATTTTTAATCTGCCTTCAAAAAGCAGAAATCTTGATTTTGTACCTTATACGTGCACAATTAATAATACGAATACTTTAAGAACTTATGAATAACGATTTTTGAAAAATTTAAAATAAAAAAAATAAATAGAAAAGAATTTTGCAAAAAATATTGTAAACGAAAGAAGTACCTAGAAATAGTAGTTTGAGAAAAATCATTTCCATATAATTTGCCCATTGCTATGCCCACATCACCTTGAGTAAAGCCAAGTTTAATACGACGTTGTTTAAATTGTTTAGCAAATTGTTCTAATTCTTCTAGTTCTGAAACTTCATCGCCTTGTGGTAGTCCGTTTTCCATTGGTACCGCAATACCACTCACATTATGACGTAATAATTTAGCCGCAGTATTACCTCCATCTGAACTTGATCTACCATTGTTATTTTGATCGAGTTTATGCTTTAATGAATTCGATAAATTACCTGATTTTGATGGACTTAATTTACCGGCTAGTTTGGCTGCCTGATTGGCACTTATAAGATTATGTACTGTATTTGCATTTCCTTTATATGGACTCGATGAATTGGATAAGAGATTAGAGTTGTGCTGAGTTAGATGAAAATTAGTCAATTGTGTTTGATTAGAATTATTTGAATAGCGTGTGTTGAATGATGATGAAGGTGAATTTCGATTATTTTCTTGCTTAATTGAATTATTTAAAAGTTGACTTGTTAACAATTGCTCTTCTGCCTGTTTGAGTAGTGCAGCTGGGCTGGTTTCTCGTAACTTTGTAAGATTAACTACTTGAGATTGCAGTGTTTGTTGTAGAAGACCTAGAAAAAAATTGAAAAACAAATAAATTTCAATTGACTTTTTGTTCTCATAACACTCATTTAAATTTTGCAAATGTCGTAAAATAAGAATGAATAAAAATTTAATATTTATTATGATATAATACCTTGCTGCAAAAGTGTTTGATTGGGAAATAAAAGTGATTGTAGACCATTAGTAAGAAGTGGATTAATCGATGTGTTGTTTGTTTGATTTGAATTTGTATTCTGTTGACCAAGTTGGTTTAGAAGCAAAAGTTGAAGATTTTGTTGAAATTGTTGTTGTTGTAATTGCTGTAGTTGTTCAGCAAGATCAGTTTGTTGTTGATTATTGTTTGATCCATTCGCCGCTAATTTACTTAAACCTATTGCTTGAAGAATTAATTGGTTAGGCTGCTGTGTATTTTGACCGGCAGCAGCACTTGCAAGCAATGTGGCTAATGGATTAAATGTATTAGTTAAATTAGTTGGACTAACTGCAGCCAATTGTTGAAGAATGTTCATATTCAAACTATTTGTTGCATTGAGTAAAGGGTTGATTGCGGCAGCAATAGTGTTGTTTGAATTATTATTATTTGGTCCATTTGTTTCATTTTCTTGTTTAACGTTTTCCAATTTAATTGGTAACAAATCATTACTAATCAAGTTAGCATTATTATTTTGCATTTGCATCACATTACCCATAAGATCACCTAATAAATCTTGATTAAATTTCAACATTGCACTATTGTTGCTATTTATTGATGTAGAACCATTTGATGTGGTTTGATTAGCGTTATTGTTGTTCGTATTGCAATCACTCGTTAAGTTAGCAAGATTATGAAGTGATGCTAAAGTCGAATTGAGTGATGCTGCATTTGATTTATCTGCCGAATTAGATTGTTTACTTGTTGTAGTTGATTGCTGTGTGCTAGGAGATACACTTTGATCGTTTGTCATTACTGGTTCTGTTTAAAAAGAAATTTTGTTACAAAAGATTTTCACTTGAATAAATCTAATAGGTTTTAGCATTGTAATAAATTTCTACCAAAAAAATTTAAATCGAAATCTCAAAGAAAAATTGAATAAAATTCATGAATAAAAATGAAAAATAAATTTTTGAAATTTAAATGATTATTATAATTTTTAGTCTGGTCAGCATGTAACCCGTAAATAATTCAAATCCATAAGTAAATTTAGTTCAAAGAAAGCGAAACGGTGAATCGATTTCAAGAATATTTTCTTAGCATAAAAATATATGGCCGGCAGGGTTTATGATCACATATAAGAAAATTTAAATATAAATTGCATGGATTTACATCACACATAGTGATAAACGCTAGTTTAAATAGTATTTCTCATAAAATAATTCCCCATCACTACTACCATGTTAAACTTACCATCTTTATCCCCTCTAAAGTAAAAGGAAAAAAAATTAATTCAAATTTTTTTCAGAACATCTAGGATGCTGGTCATCATTTAGCATGATTTTTGCTTTGCTTTGTGCTTTCGAAAATGTTTGTACAACATTATGTATTCATTAAATTTACATGCATATAGATATATGAGCTACTAATATAAAAAGTTAGCCTTATAGCTTATCTAAATTTTATAAAATAGTCAAAATCAGCATATGATAAAAAAAGTAAAAATGCATAATGTTTACGAATATACATGCTAAGATACATCGTTTTCGTTTGAGGCAGTTTAAGAAGCAAACTGTACCGGTCTATGAATGAAATATATATAATATAGAAACAGTAGGACGAAAAATGATTGCAAAAGGTTCAACCGGAAGTTTAGAAAGTGAAAATTGAAATGTGAAAATAAATATCAAAACACCTATACATTATAAAAATGAATAGTACTATATGAAAAGTTCATAATTTTGATTAACAAAAGTGTGACTAATGAGAAGATTGTGAAAACATTTTTAACAACGAGTTAAAGTTCGAATCAGAGTATTTTTTTCAAATATTCTTTTTTAGAATATTTTTTATTGATTTTATTTCGAGAAAATTTTTGAATATTGAATCAAAATTTAAAAATGATTAAAAATTACTTTAATTTGAGTTAGATAAATCAAAACGAAAAAATATTTCAGACACTTATTGATAAAATTTTTTAGACAATCCTATACTTATTAGTTTTTCTTTGCTGATTATGTGTACTTTTGCGACTATTTAAACAAATTTAATTTTTACATAATCTGACAATTCGGACATTTAATAGACACTAAGTCTAGAAATGTCTAGGTGCCAAATTAAAATTGTACATAATTTCTGTTTCATATAAATCATTGAACTGATGAATAAAGAGTACTTTATCATATAATTTCACTATGGTCAACTTGTAAACTCATTCGAACTTATTTCAAAGTATTAAGTTATTCTAATTTTTTCGAAAATTTTCATAAATAACAAAAACTTCTGAAATTATCGAATTTAGTTTAGGTTTAGAATCTAGAGGCATGACATAGAAGGAGAGTTTTTTCTAGTATTTTTCTAATTTGAATTTATAACTATACAGTAGTCGAGAAAGTCACGTTCGAAAAGGTTTGATTCTTTAATTTGGATAATTGCAATTTAGAGGAGCTTAAACGAAAAAGTGACCTTTTCACTGTTGTTCGTTTAAGATAAAAATAAATTAAGATTGAGAAAAAATAGAAAAATTAAACTTTAAATAAAATTTTATGCAGATCAAATCATCTTGTATTTTTTGTAATAAATTTTCATCGTGAAATTGCTCTCTGAAAAATTTGTATCTTTTAAATATAATATAATTTAAATAAAATTTGAGTGTTGATGAGCTAAAGTATTTATATATCGAGAATAATATTCACAAGGCAAGTGAATTAGACATAAATTATCAAAAAAAAAATTTTTTAAGTTCAAAAATCATGGAATTCAAAAAAATAAAACAAAACTACAAATTTTTGAGTAGTAATTTTGCAGTTTGTGCTTTACGATTTCTAGGCAAAATGATTTAATGTGCATAGTTGAGCTTTAAATTCAAGTGTTAAATGAATTTAGGGAAAAATTCAAAAAAAAAAAAGTGAATTTAGAAACACTGTCATTAAGATGGAGACGTAACGTAATGTACATTTAGAGGAATTTTTGATCATTCGTCTTCGCTTTGAATAGCAATCATTGCAGCATCATTATCAAAGACCGCCCTTAAAATCACATTACACGGACATTAGAAAATGATATTCAAAATAATGTTCGGAATATTTGCAATATTCAAATTCACTTTTTTAGCCTACTCATTTTTTTGTTCAGTTACTTAATCCAAGATAAATTCTGACCGTTTCCATATACATGTGTATATTATTTTAAAAAATATCGAATTGATGTTAATGAATCGCAAGACTCTATTCACTTATTCAATATTTTTGAAATTTTTAATATTTTGTCCCAAAAAAAGGAAAGAAAAATCTCTTTGTACACAAAAATTAGCATGAACAAATTTCACAATAGCTTTATGGATCACAGTTTATAAAGTCTAAAATTATTGAGACCCATAGTCATCCTAACACAAGGTATATTTACAAAACATGTGCATATGAAGTTGAGCTTAAAAATGGACAAAGAATAGAATATTGAAAAAAATCAGAAAAGCGGAATGCCTCTTCAATACCATACAAATCAATTTTATTGCGCGTATTTTTTTTTTTTTGCATAAAATCGTGCAAATTAAGTAAAATTTAGCGACCATCGAAAATTATCGAAAACCTGTTATTAGTGTGTAAAAGTCGCTTAAAATAGTCAGCAGGCATTATTTTTAGAAAGAGAAATGATTTAACCAGAGTGTGTATAAATGCTAATTTTAGTCGGTTGAAATTTTGATTTTCTGGAATATTTTGGAATCAAAATCATAAAACGGTAAAATTTATATAAAAAAATAAATAAATAAAAAAAGCGCGTAAAATCAAATTCATTTTAAAAAATATTTTCGACTTTAAAGAAATGCTTATTGATTCAAAAATTAAATTTGTAAAGCACAAATTTTTTAATAGAAAAATCGAATAAAAGCAAAAGTTTTGAATAAATGCCCAAAAATTTCTGAAGCGACTAAACTTGGGGATAATTTGAAATATCAAGTAGCATCGGATAAATGTTAAGATAATTTAATATTGGTGTCTTAGTCAGCTAGATTTAAAATTTTTTTTTTCCTTTTGAATAATTGTAGTACTGAGAATAAGGTGAAAATTATTTTAACTGTTAACTCAATTTTTTTTCCCATTAGACTCATTTATCACACAACATCACCATAGATGTTATCAAAGTTTTAGCCTTTTATAACACACATAAATATTCTAAAGTTTATTTTAGCTAAAAAAACAGATTTCGATATACGCACATTAATAATCACTGTTTATGAGTTATTTTTACTAATTCGAACGTTCTTTATATTTTAGATTTGAATACTGGGATGATTTACTTGTTGCCTTCAGATCCTAAAGAAAATGTATATTTATTTGCATATATAAAAAATAATGACCAATGTCAAAGCTCCATCATCATAGTATGCCAGGTTGAAGGAAAGCATATTATTTGTGCAAAAGAAAAAAATTAAATTTTTGGATCAATATGCATTTTTCGACCATATACTTTGCATGCAAATGAGATTATCAACGAATTCGCGATTTCGAACGAATTTTTGAAATCACAATGCAATTATTCTTCACTATGTTACACATTTTCATCTTGCAAACTACGAATCGTAGATAAGAATTGACATAATGCGTTAATTCTAAGAAAGCCAACAAATAGGCCACAGACTAAGATGATCATTTGAATTAACAAAATGTCGTTTGTATGCTAATTATTATGCAGCGAGAGGCCATCCATCGGCATTAAATTTTTGGTATTGAATTCGCCTGTTTTTTTTGCTCGGAATGCAAATAAACCCAACTCAAAATGGACTTTGACAGACAGAAGTGGCTAGGTGTTTTACAAGTCAGTTTATACATATTGTGTGAATAATATTATTAAAAGTAATAATAGTATTAGAGAAAACGAATTTACAGTTATACATATTCACTTATTTATGATACTCTAGTTTACGATCTACATAATGTTCATTCAGTTTGTGTTTTACAAGATTTCTGAAATTTTAAATTCAAAATTTAAAAAAAGAATCCTGTTTATTGTCAAAATTTAAAATAAAAAATTTAAAAAAAAATTCAAACTTTTTGTTCGAGTAGACAAGCATCTTGCAGAGATTTTTTCGAAATCAAAAAAAAAAGTGAAAACCACTACAATCCAAGAATGAAAACATAGACATGTTGTGGTCTACTAAATGGTTCACGTTCAGCGACAACATGACTGGCCTTTTTAATGTGCATCTTGCATGAATACTAAATTTCTACTGCAAACTACTTTTGAAATAGGCAAAAAAAAAGCCAGCACATGCTTAAACCACCTCTTGCATACGTGTTCACATTAGTACTAATAATACCTAAAACAATCTCATAAGTATACTCTAAAATAATTTTTTTTTCTTAAAAGATAATTTTGTTGAATTTTCTATTAAAATTATTCAAAAAAAATTTCTGGTGCGATATAATTTTTTTAGTTTACCTAGAGAATTCGCAGTGGACACATTGAATAGGTCATATTTTTATAATTGGTCCTGGCGATGGAAATAAATTCATTTGTCAAAATAACTATTCAATTAATTTGAAGTGCCTAAAATTCAGCTTGTAAGTTTGTAGTTTATTTTTCAATGTAAAAACATATTTTATATTAAACAAATCATAGGTTGGAAGTAACATTTAATTATCTCTCGTCCATTTAATAAGTGATTTATGTATCGAATGAAAAAAAATTTTTTTTTGTCAAAACTCAAAATCAAAATCAAAATCAAAATCAAAATCAAGAACTGTTAGTAACTTTTTAGATTAATGAGTATCATATCATCATAAAATTAAATCAATTATCAGCAAATAAACAGAAATTTTATGACTGATTAAATCAAAAGACAACATCAAACGCAATTCNNTCAAAATCAAAATCAAAATCAAAATCAATGATTAGTTTATGCATTTTTAAATTTTATTTTATGTCTTTATCTAGAACCACAAGTAACATCCGATTATGTGAAATCTAGGATGCTATAAACAGAATGCGGTTGTTAAGTACTTGGTGATTCAGAAGTATAAGGTTTGATGAACATTTAATTAATAGTTTCCATTAACCTGATCATAATTTTTATTTTTCTTTTCCTTTTCACTTTTTGATCACTCCATCTTACTTTTTCGCACTTCAAACTAATCACTTTCGTTTAAATTTGTAATTTTGTAAAATCTTCAAATGTCATCTTCGGACTAAATACTTGAATAAAATGATTTCTATAATTTTGAAAATGATTGAATTTTAAAAATATTTAATAGTAAATGAATTTTTTTTCTTTTATTTGTAAAATTTTTATCCGAAGTCTAGTAAATTTGAAATAACTTTTTTTTGATAAAAGAAATGCATTTCAGAATTAATTAGCACGTGACATTAATAATTAGGCTAAATAAAATTTATAGGATTTTTTTTCCGACCAGTAAAACGTGAATAATTTTTTAGAAAAAACTCGTTATAAATAGTATAATACTAGCTATAAATTTTTATATATTTGTATGGTACATTTCATAAATAATATATGTTACAAATGAGAAGTGAATGACTTGATAATTCAATAAAAAGTTATTAATTGGTTTATTATAGTTGATGAAACATTTTAAATTAATAAACTCATTGTTTATCACACATCCAAGCAATCATTGTATAGATCCTCCTATTTCGGATCAAGTTACTTAAACAAGCGAAACATTTTAAAGTTAAGTTAAAAGGAATTAAATTCTCTCTTAAAAAATTTTGAAGGTTTTCAAAAAAAAAGTCTTTTTAGTTTTTTTATTTAATGTTTAAATCATACATAAATGATCATATGATTTTGGTATAACTAAACACATATGAACTTATAACTTATGACTCATTTCAAGGGATAATGCTGAATGAAAAAAGCAAAATTTCTGAATATAAAAATGTAATCAATGCTTAGTCTATTGTATTAAAAATGAGATAAAATTTAGTTTGAAATAAAAAAAAAATTTGAAATTTGAAAAGTTTAAAAAAAAGGAATGATAGAACGACGTTATTTGAGTTTGTTACATCAAAAGTACTTAAAAAACACACATCAGTGCCAAAATTTTTAGATAAAACTGGTCAAAAAAATTGAAACCTAAAAAGCTGGCCAATAATACAATGCAATCACTAGCAGAACATATTTTGTACCATGAAAGACCAGTAACATCGTCGATTTTTTCGGTTACAGGATGAGCATCTTCCTGCTTAAAACCATAAAGAAGGCTAACAGAGTTTGAAGAAAAACTATTTAAGTGAAATAAAATATTTAAAAAATAGAGGCCTACTACTAAAAAAGACAGAACAGAATCAAAAATTATAAAATATATATAAAAAAAGTTTTTTTTTCAAATCGGAGAAGGTCACTCAAAACGTTCGGCCTCACCTGAAACAGGCCAACTGAACCATTGAGACAAAAGAATCATCCACATCTTATTCACTTGTTTGACTTATATAAGTTGTGGTTGTTTATCATTTTTTTTATACAGACCTTTTAATTGTCTTTATGAAAGAATGATTTTTTTTATCGTCCTTACATAAAAATCACTTTATCCCACGTAAATATCATTCAGGTGAATTGCAGTTTTACCGGTTGGAGATGAGTTCTACTTTTTTTACATTTCAAAGTAATTTTACAGTGCTCTGACCTTATAGTGTACATAATAACATTGTTTTTAGAAATTTTATCGGTAATGTAAAGAAACACTCTCTTCTTTTCTTTTTTTTTTCGCTTTTTTTCTACGTGAATTCCAAAAGAAACCTTCAATTTCTTATTTACCACAGTAGTTTATTAAAGTAGAAATCAATGTAATGTAAAAAGATTAAAAAAATAGGTAAAAAAACATCAGAAACATCTGAGGGTGATATCTACACTGACATCTTTCACCATTTTTATTATCTCTAGTTGAGGGCGTTTTATAAACGAAGATTAAATATTTTCCTCTCAAATAATCATTACAGATTATAGTCTATGTTTAACAAACATTGAATA
>BLXL01010639.1:0-18518 GCA_023170135.1 Acarapis woodi
TTTTTTTTTTTTTTTTTTTTTTTTTGTTTTATATTGTGTGATTGGATAATGACTAATTTATTTATTAATTTTTGTTTATCTATATATGTAAATTGTATCAAATGTATCAATTTTTCTAGGATTTTTTTAAATGATAATAATCAAATATATTTTTATCGAAAAGTTTTTATTTACCCCTCCGCCCTCAAGCACACAAACGCATTTGATCTATTAATAGAAGTTTTGGTGATGTCTGAAAAATTTTGTAAATAAAAAATATTATCAAATTAATTGATTGTTTTAGCGACCTGTCTGAATTTGTGTGTAAATTAAGAACAATTTTAGAATTTTGTAAATTAGAATAACTAATTGAAATAAAAAAATTTGAACGTATTAAAAAATTTTTTCAATTCAATTTAGAGGTTTAAAATCTATTTTTTTGTGATTTCAAATGTTGACAAATTGTTATTTAACTTTATTCATATTTGAGTCGTCTTGATAGAGTATAAATATCAAAACATATTATAAAATAAACGGTATAAATTTAAACAAGTATATTTGTGAAGAGATTCTAAAGAAGAAACAGGTGATTAATCTTAGTTTGCTCGAATTATTCTAAAAATTTTTCAAATTCATCCAGGTAATATATGTTAAATTTAATGATTATACAACCCCCACCGAAAAGTATTCGTGAAGACAAGTACTCACGTGAAATGTTTAAGCCATTTGCATGTTTCTTTCATTTAAATTAACAATTTAGTGATTTTGATACCAAATAAAATGAGAAATATTTTAAGATGAAAATTTTAGGCAATGCAAGCTTATTGCTTAGATTCGGAAAATTTGTAAATAATCGAGTGTTTGGACGTTCTAATTTATTTGTTACAAATGCCTTAATCAGCACATTTATGGGTACGCTAGGTGATTTTGTTCAACAAAATTATGATATAATATCTACTAAATTGAAAAAAATAAATTATGATAAGGAAAGACTGAAATTCAATTATGTACGGTCATTGCATATGAGTGCAGCTGGATTAACAACTGGTAATTATTATTAAGCATAATTTAATTTAGTTTAATTACAAAAAAAATTTATTCAAAATTGAGCTATTATTTATTTTAATATATTATTTATTTTAATATATTATTTATTTTAATATATTTTTATTTTAATATATTATTTAGGTTGTTTGACACATTATTGGTATATTTATCTCGATAAATACATGGGTAAAGAGAGAACTTTAAAATTGGTACTTAAGAAAATTCTCGTCGATCAATTATTATTTAGTCCAATAAATTTAGTTTGCTATTTTGTAACCGTAGGCATTTTAGAAAGATCTAAATTAAAAT
Source organism: Acarapis woodi (assembly GCA_023170135.1). NCBI lineage: Eukaryota > Metazoa > Arthropoda > Arachnida > Trombidiformes > Tarsonemidae > Acarapis > Acarapis woodi. Next base: position 1,336 of record BLXL01010639.1, read on the forward strand.
ATATATTTGAAGAAATCAAACAGAAAGGAATGGAAAATATTTATATTGTCGAATGGTAAGAGGCTTATAAGAAGAAAAAATTTTATTTTAGTTATTTTTTTATTTATTCAAAAATAGGATCGTCTGGCCACCTTCACAATTTATAAATTTTTATTTATTGCCATTGAGATATCGAATATTGTGGGATAATATAATTTCGTTTTTTTTTGATATCTATAGTCCCTACGTAAAATATAAAACTGAATTGAAGAATCAAGCAAACATTATTTGAAAATCGTTCATCATGAATTTCATAAATATAGAAAAAATATTTGGAAATTTAATGTCTATTTTCCAATTACGTTACTTTTGTAATATAATAAATTGTAATTATTTCAGGTAAAAAAATCGCATAAATTTCATACATAAAACCTAATAATTTAATGCATTATAAAATTATGGTCATATAACTTATTAGATCTTTATGTCAAAACTATAAATTTTCTGTATGCAGAAAGTGTCTACCCAATCAAAAAAATTCATTGTTTTCATTTAAAGATTTCTATAATTTTTTTATCGGTCAATTTCGAGCTAAATAAATTAATGTGCATATAATAATAGAAAATAAAATTCATTAAAGATCGTTAATTTTAAAGTGTGTATAGATTTTTATAAAATAAAAGTCAAAAGCATATCATATATTCGAATACAATTTTTGAAATATGGATGAGAAAGATGTACATAAAATACAATGAAAATAGAAATTTTGATCTATGATTTATTAAAATAAAATAAATTAATCAACTTCATATTCAATTTCATCTATTTCTTTCTTTAATACATATCTAGTATCTTTTAAGATTTTTCTTTCTTTATTCATATTTTCGTTGTCCACTTTTCCCATCGTAATTTAACTTAAGCACTTTTTTTACTTTATCAGGTTCTTTTATTGTTATTAAGATTTTAACATCATTTTTTTTCAATTCAAATGAATTATAAATAAAAATCAAAAGATATTTTTTATGAAAATCTCATATTTTCTTTGTAGTACGAGATATCATCTTTTTGAATAGTATTTGTTTGCAATGTGTTCACCAAAAGTATCATAGATTTTCAATAAAAAAAATTTTAGCGAATGGTGAATTTATTTATTTTTAATAATTTTTCGATAGAAGGAATGGTTTTGAAAGGTTAAAAATTCTTGAAATCATAGCCTAGATTATGTAACAGAATGAAATATGTAGTTTAATTATTTGAATTTATTTAATTTTCACTTTATTATCATTTTTTATTTAATTGAATTATAAACTGAAATTTTTATTTTCATTGTATTTAGTGTACACGTTTCTTATTTATTTTTGAAAATTGTATTCGAATATAAGAAATGCTTTCGATTTTTATTTTATAAAAATCTATACACACTTTGGAATAAAAAATTTTTAATGAATTTTATTTTCTATTATATCCATATTACTTTATTCAGGTTGAAATTTACCGATCAAAAAATTATGAGATATCTTTATATGAAAAAAATGAATTTTTGCTTCTTGGGATGATAAAAATCAAAGATATGATAAACATATAAAATTTTCTTAAAAATTTTAATAAATTCTAATAATGACAGTTATTAAATCAATTTTTTAAATTTCGACTTTTTTCTCTTACTGTTTTCTCAAGTTCAAATTGTTTTAAATCAGCCCTTTGGAGAAATGCTTGCTTTTCTACAAAACTATTTTTATTTTTCACATGGTTTTTGAGATCATCTTCCAGGCCTTTTTCTTTTTTAAATAAATCCCAATCAAGCTTCGTTTTACCCAATGTACTTAATTTTGGTTTTTTACCTAAATTTGCTACTAAATTATTCAGACCAACTCCACGTTTCAGTGAATTCGACGTAGGCTTTAAACTCTCACTAACTGATTCATCTTTAATTTGATTCATACTGCCATCAACTTTTTCATCAATTTTAATTATCTCACCAGCAAAATTATATTCTTTTGTTAATTTTATTTTTTCTTCATTCAATGAATTCACATTTAACATGTTGGATGACTTTGTAAGATTTGTGGTAGATTTTGATGTTTTCCTAGCATTTTTTTCATTTGTCGATGAACAAAGTTCAGCCCATAATTCATCAGCTCGTCGACTTTTTTCTTCTTCACTCAATTTCTTATTACTACTATTAACTTCTGTGACATCAGCTTGTTGAATTAAATCTTCATTATTTGAATTTTCATCATTTGTGGATTCATTATCTGAGTTAAGAAGAGGATTGATGAGCGAAAAGGATTTAAACGAATTCAATTTTGTTATAATCGCTTTTTCAAAAGACAAACCTTTCTCATCTTCATCGGACGGCACATAATCCTAATAAATTATTATTTTTTTATTCAAATTTCTGTGTTAAATTATCAAACAAAAATAAAACTTACATCATCTTCACTGTCTTCCTCGTCTAAATGTTCACTCCTTAATTCATTTTCATCCATATTTAATTTTCTTGTAAAAATATAATCCCTGAAATTTAAAGTTGAATGGAAAAATATATATATATTATTTAAAAGCTGAGAACATGTGTGATCTCATCATTTCTATGGCGATCTTTGTTTTGATTTTTTGAGCCGAAAAATTGGCTAAAAATTTAATTGAATGATCGTTAAAATTCTAATATGCCAAGTTTTATCAATTAATATTTAATGTATGTAACAAGTAATTTTATTTACATTTCTTGATGAAATTGCATAATTATTCAATGAGATAAAAATTTCGAAAAAATTACGTTTAATTATTAAACCCATTTTTATTTTATTATTTAAAAATAGATTATTAGAGATAAACACTCGTATCATAATTATATGGAAATTTTTATTTTTTAAGAGTACTGATCCAAAGATATCATGGCTATCGATCATTAAATTTTTATTCTAAATCGTGTATTTATTTTAAAAATTCTTTTGATAAAATTATGTTAAGTTTTAAATTTCTTTGCTTTATCTCAATCAGTGAATTAATCATTATCGATTTTACCTAGGAAAATATTTTCCGGCATTGAAAGTTTTATAATAATTTTTTCAAAACCAATCAGATCTGATACTTGTTAACATTGGCCTCTTGTTAAAAATTATTTCTCAACTAAGAAATTTTAATCCACCTAGCATAAAATGAAGGGCCTTTTTATTTGCCCATTCAAAATTTTATAATGTATTCAATCTTTTTGTAACTCATGAATAAAATATCTCTATTAATAATATTGATCAATATAACTATTTTAATTCAATATATCAATTTTATTAATAAGAAGAAATGATTTTCTTAAAAATAAGAAATTCATTTTTTCATAATTTTGATCCGATAATAAAAAAAAAAGAATTAATCAAAAATGTACTCATGAGAATTTTAGAATTCTGGTTTGATTAGTCATTATGTAAAAGAGAAAAATTAAATTTTTGAAGGTTTTTTTTTTTTTTTATTAAAACTTGTTATGTTTACTCGATCAAAAAGCTGAGAATAAATAGAAAAATATGATGATTAAATTGCAAATTTTCATTAATTTTATATATTATGAACAATTCAAGTATTTAATTTACTTATATCTGATAAAGTTTTTTTTTTAAATTTATTATTTTAATTGTAACAGAACACGTTTAAATTCAAACTTTATGTCTATTCATTTTAAATTGGATCAGCTCATTTATTTAAAATTATTTGAATTAACAACAATTAAACTAATGCTCTTTATATATATGAGTTTTCTAAGACTAAAAAAAATTTTTTTCTGGCAATCAAATGTAATATTGACCTCGTAAAAGATTTTCGAGTTCGGTGTATGAATAGTGTACAATTTATTTTCAGATAGGTTGATTTGTTTCTATCTGATTTCACATTTTCATTTATATTCGAAAAATTATAATTTGTTTTGACGTTCTCGTAATTAAAATTCAATCTACAAAAAACTATAGAAGGGGATTTTTCGAATCTTTTTCGGTGATCATTTATCCATGATCGAATTTCCAAACTAAGCTCAATGTAGCCAAATCTACCATCTGAGTATTTAAAAATTTTTGATCGATTCTAATAAATATTTCGATTCGATCTTTTTTTGATGCATACTTTAAAAAAAAATTAGGTGTGCGTAATAATCAAAAATTTTTTTTATAATTAATCAAATAATTCCAAAGTGTTTCAAAAATTTTCAAGAGATTTAAAAATTTTATATAGATAGCTCAAAAAAAGTTTTTCTTTTTCTGTGTTTTTATTAAATTACTAGATAAGAAAATTTTTGCCTAACCGATTTAACATTTATATTGGAAAAAAACTGATAAGAGATTTTGTGATTATAATATCATCAGAATAAAAAGTTCTCATTGTTTTTTTTATCATTGTTGAATGTATAAATAATTCTACAATTTTATCTTTCATTTTAAGTTCATTTATTCAACAAGATCAATGAAAAAAAATAGTATATTCACATTATTCTAGTTTGAATTTCGATTTTTTTTTTCAACATTAAAACTAAAATATTGTTCTATTTCATTTGCAAATCAATGTTTAAAAAAATTTTTTGTAAAGTTTAAAATAATTGTAACTAATGAATTTTGATCCATTTAAACATTTTCATCTACATCTGAAAGGTAATTTAATTTTTTGTATTGAAAGTTTTTTTTTTCTTTTTTCAATTTGGAAATTTTCGCTAAATTTCGATAATTGTTATTCAAGAATTTTTCATTATTTGCAATATTTATTTTGGATAAGATTCTGATTTGATAAAATGTATTGAAACTTAAAAATTTAGAAGGCGAATTAAATTCATTTTGGTAATCGGCTTTATTAGAATTTGGTGTTTAATTATACAAATATTAGTCAGCTTGAAAAAACGTGTTGAGATTTTTACATAAGATTATCATTTTAATTATTTTTTTAATGATCTAATTTAGAAGTAAGTCATCAAATTCCTATATATAGGGTTTTGAATTAAACCACTAAGTGCAAGATTTTTATTTAACTTGACGAAATTATTGTTTATTAGTAAAAGAGCAATTAGTATTTAGGCGAAAAAAAAAAATTTCATTTTGTATATTTTTTAAGAATATATTTGATGGGAAAATTGTGTATGGATTTTCCAATGATTCACTTTCAAACAATTATCAAACTTTAAATAGAGGATCGCAAATATTAGAAAAAAAAATTTTTTATCAATTAATCATAGATTTAAATGAAATTGAAAGTCTGGTCCAAAGTAATGTTTATAAATAATAATTCTTAATATATCATCCTAAAAAGTTAACTAAAATTACACTAACATTATACTTGAATCCTGAATTCTTTTTAATAGATTTTTATTTTTTCAAAAGCATTTTCAACAATATTCTTTGATTTATTTATTTATTTCAATAGAACTAGTATTTTTTTTTCAGTTAATCAGATTTCAAATTTTTCGTTGAATTTTAATTGAATATATGATGAGTGTGTTTGACTTTTCAACAAAAAAGTTGTATAAATATATTTGCAAGTACTTTTGTACTGAACTGCAGCTAGAGCTTTTTTTTCTAATCCAAAAATCTAATCATGTTCACAATTTTATTATGATTAATCTTATCCAACAAGTAATATTTACATTGTACTTCTTGGATATTTTTCACGGCTACTTACTTTGAATTAATATGTTCAACAAATTTAACCTAATTGCACTCAATGAACTATTCAGAATATTTCGAATTTTTTCTTTATAATTTTATTTTATTTGTTTTATATTTTATTAAGTTTCATTTCGAATCATTTTTTTATTGATTATTCTTGATAGACACATAAAAAGATAGAAGAATCATAAATTATCTTTTACTACTCGTATTTTTATTAAAAATTGGACATTCTTTTCTTTAGTGTGTTATTTAATCATAAATTAAATAATTACTTGAATTTGAAAGCTAATAAATTCTTAAATGATATTTATCATTGTAATTCGTTTATCATAATGACCTCTAACTTTTCTTTACAGTAATACTTTTATTTGGAAAATGAGAGGATTTTGTAGCCAGCCTTTCTGGGTAGGTATTTTTGTTTCCGGGATTTACAACAAACTATTTTTTTTTTTATTGTACTATTATTAAATTAATATATTTGATAGCTATTATAAAAATGCTTTAATGTGCACTTTATTTAAATATTTTTCCTTAAAGCTTGATTTTTAATTAAAATAAACATCATTAATTAAATTATAAATTATTTTAAATTTTCTAATCTTAGCCTCCAATCGAAGAAATATATTTAAAAAAAAATTCGTTTGTTGAATTTACAGAATGTTTCAAGCAAACTGTTTTAATCTACGTGCCTTGTTTTTGGCTATGGATTTCCCTATTTTATGAATGGTATCGAATGAAAAATAGCTCTAATTTGTATATACAATGGAATTTTTTAAATATTGGTAAATCGGTAATGTAAATTTCAGATACTCAATTATAGTTTTCATAATTTTTATTTGAAAAATTTATTAAGATTTTAAATTTTTTATAAAATTTAGTAGCCATATCTAACTAATTTTACTCAAATTTTAAAATATTCTATCTAGATTCTTTGCTTTTTTCTTTTATTTTTGAGTGTAGTCGAATTAGCCTTTTCGATTTATGATGCATTGACAATCGATAATTTTTATTCTGTACAATTTGTAACTCCTTTAATCAAAGCATGCACTTACGTAAGTTTAATCATAAATATTATTTAACTATATAATTAACTCTTATAATTTTACTTATATAAAAACATAGAGTCTTGCACTTGCTCTCATACTGGCACATCGTCGAAAAGGAATTCATACATCTGGAAGTCTTTTCTTATTCTGGACTTTTTTATCAATTTACACAATTTTGAATTATCGATTAATATTTACTTATTACTGGAGCAATAATATTTTTTCAAATCAATATGGACTTGAATCTGAGAAATCGTTTATATTTAAAACAATCGAATTCCCTATTATTTTATCGCAACTTTTTCTTGTGTTCTTTGCAGATGTAAGATCACAGTTTATCTCTCCAGGTGAAGAGATTAGTGTAAGTCATTTTTAAATTATTATCAAGTTTATATATACTAAGAGACATTTATTTTTTAATCAAGAACACGTGTCCTAAAGAATATGCATCTTTTCCCAATCAAATGATTTTCGAGTGGGTCACACCATTGATTAAGTTAGGTTATAAAAAACCTCTCAAAGTGTCAGATATTTGGAGTTTAAAGTTTATTTATACAACTGATTACATCATAAATCAATTCGACAAATTTTGGAATAAAAAACGATATGGCAAGAAAATTGACGATCAAGTAAGACGTAATGTCGCTATCGTTCTTTTCGACACCTTTTGGCCTCTTTTTGCTTATTGTTTTCTCCTCAAAATAATCCAGACAATATTGATGTTTTTATCACCTATTCTGCTTGATTACTTGATTTCATTTATGGCATCACCAAAAGATCCAGGTGTGATTTTTTTCTTGCTTTTAGTTATATTTGTGCTAAAATTTGTTCTCTGATAGATTGGATCGGTTACTTCTTGTCATTTTTATTATTTTTTGTTTCATTTCTTGATTCAACATTCGTAAATCAATACGAATTCTATCTTGGAGTTTTATCAATGAAAGTTCGAACATGCTTAGAATCAATCGTCTACAAAAAAGCACTTTTGCTCTCTTGTGATGGCAGAAAAGAATTCAGCACTGGTGAAATAGTTAATTTAATGAGTGTAGATGTAGAAGCAATCGTTAGTTATATTAACATGATCAACATACTTTGGTCAGCTCCTATCCAACTTATTGTATGTTTTTATTTATTGTGGCAGCAATTAGGAATCGCGACAATTGCAGGTGTGGCTACACTTATAATACTTATACCAGTCAACACTTTCTATACCAACAAAATGAAAAAAATTCAAGTCAAACTTATGAAACAAAAAGATAAACGATCCAAATTAACTGACGAAATATTAAATGGTATCAAAATTATCAAGTTGTATGGTAGGTTTCAACTAATAACGTAAAAATTCTTATTAATAAATAAATGTTCCGATTTTAATTATTATTGATTCAATAGGTTGGGAATCTTCATTCAAAGAAAAAATTACCAATACTAGAAATGAAGAAATAAAGTTCTTAAACAGTTCAGCATACTATTCAATGGGCATCACGTTCGCTTTTTCATCTACAACTTTCTTGGTTTCATTTATTAGTTTCACTACTTTTCTTCTTATTGATTCAAAAAACATACTCACCGCGAATAAGGCATTCGTTTCATTGTCACTTTTGAATCTTTTGCGTTTGCCTTTCGCTCTTTTACCGATCGCTGTATCTAAATCATTCCAATCCGATATTACTAAATTTATTAATTCAATATTAGTTTTTTAAATAGTTTATTTATTTAATAATCATGCATGTCATTACAAAAAAAAATTGAAATTTCTTATCTAATTTTGTTATTTTAAAATTATAGATTATGCTTGGTGTTATTGCGTCTGTATCATTGAGAAGGATAACTAAATTTTTGAATGCTGATGAATTAGATTTCAATGAGAAAAAAGAATTGAATAGTTCTAAAAACGCAATCGATCAGAATAAAACATCAAAATCAAATGGAGATGAAGTAATTTTCATTGAAAACGGATCATTTTCATGGTCGAAGACTGGAGAGCCTTTTCTCAAAGATATAAATTTGAATGTAAATAAAAATTCACTTGTCGCTATTGTTGGCAAATTTGGCTCAGGCAAATCATCACTCGCACATGCATTAATTAACGATATGGAAAAAGCATCTGGCACAATTCATGTAAATGGAAGAATATCATTTGTGCCACAAACACCTTGGATACTTAATAGCACTTTTAGGGAAAATATTGTTTTTATGAATCCTTTCGATCAAGAGCTTTATGATAAAGTAATTAAAATTTGCGCTCTCAACGATGATCTCAAACTTTTTGAAGCTGGTGATCTAACTGAAATTGGTGAAAAAGGTATTAATCTAAGTGGGGGACAAAAGCAACGTGTAAGTTTGGCTAGAGCATGTTACAATAATTCCGATATTTATATTTTTGACGATCCTTTAAGTGCGGTAGATGCACATGTTGGCAAATGGATATTTGATCATGTACTCGGACCAAATGGATTTTTAAAAAATAAGACAAGAATTATGATTACACATAAATTGCCCTTGCTTAAAGATGTAGATAAAATCGTTGTATTGAAAGAAGGTAAAATTTCAGAACAAGGTAGTTATGATGAACTAATCACAGCAAAGGGAGATTTTAGCGAAATACTTAGTACATACATTAGCGAAGAAAATAATGAGAAAGAGGAAAGTATTGATAAGTCAATCAAAAATCAAAATAAATTTGATTCAAATTCACAACATTTATCGCCTAAAAAAGATTCGATGAAAGATAAAGGAAGATTAATTCAAGAAGAAAAACAAGAAATCGGTTCAGTTAAAATGTTAATTTATAAAAATTTTTTCAAATCAATTTCTATTTGGTTCATTATCTTCACTCTACTTTCATTCGCAATCGCATCAACATTTAGTATAGCTTCTAATTTATGGCTTACTGCTTGGAGTGATGATTCGAGCGATCCAGTACGAGCAAATAATACAAATTTAAGAAATAAAAGAATAGGATTTTATGCAATGTATGGTTTTATTGAAACTGCCTTCAACCTATTTGCAGCAACACTTTTGAATCTCGGTCTCATACAAGGAAGTAAATATATTCATGTCAATATGCTAAATAATATTTTACGTGCACCAATGCTGTTTTTTGACACTACACCAATAGGTCGCATTTTGAATCGTTTCACTAAGGATCTTGATACAATTGATGGCTCATTGCGATACAATTTTCGTTTTCTCCTGAGTCAATGTTTTCGAGCTATAGTTTCAGTAATTATTTTTTGTATTGAAACACCTATTTTTGTTTTTGTTTCTCTTCCTGTTGGAATACTTTATATATGGATACAGGTAGATTTAAAATTTAGATGATTTTTTTAAATTGAGCTAATATTCATTTTTTTTTCATTTTTGCAGAAAATCTACATTGCAACTTCAAGACAACTCAAACGATTAGAATCGTCCACAAGATCGCCTATTTATAGTCATTTTTCGGAAACTGTGCAAGGCGTTAGTTCTATTAGAGCATATGGTCTATCAGAGAAATTCATCAAGGAAAATCACCGTCGTATTGATACTAATAACTCTTGTTTTTATTCTGGCGTTGCAGCTACTCGTTGGCTGACAGTTCGTTTGGCATTTTTGGGCTTTATCGTTGTTTTATTAACTGCCGTATTTGCTGTTCTTTATCGTGATACCTTATCTCCAAGTTTAGCCGGTCTAGCAATATCATTTTCACTCGCATTTACTTCATTACTCAATTCGCTCATCAAATCATATTCTGATGTGGAAAACAATGCTGTTGCGGTCGAAAGATGCTTTGAATATACCAAATTAGAAACTGAAGCACCCGCTAAAACTGCATTCACTTTGGATAAAGATTGGCCATCAAAAGGTGTCGTAACTTTTAAAAATTATAGTACTTCCTACCGAAAAGATCTAAATCCTGTTATAAATGATTTGACATTCAAAATTAATGGCTCCGAAAAAGTTGGAATTGTTGGAAGAACCGGTAATATCAATTTTGTTTTTAAATTTAATTTTGATTTAAAATTTATTAATCTTTACGCAGGAGCTGGCAAATCGACTCTTGCTCTTGCTATGTTCAGAATATTAGAGCCAAGTTCTGGCACAATCGAAATTGACGGTATTGACATTAAAACGCTAGGTTTAGATGATTTGAGATCGAGTCTGACTATTATCCCACAAGATCCATTTTTATATTCGGACACTCTTCGAATGAATTTAGATCCATTTTCTAGATATTCAGATGATGAGATTTGGACAGCACTTGAATTAGCGAATTTGAAAGACTACTTTAAAGGACTTCCTGAGGGGTTAAACAAGCAGATAACGGAAGGGGGATATAATTTAAGTGTTGGTCAACGTCAACTAATTTGTTTGGCTCGAGCATTATTAAGACGTACAAAAGTATTGATTTTGGATGAACCGACAGGTTAATATTTTCTAAAAATTATGCATTCATAAGTAATGATTGATTTCTTTTTTTTTTTTTTCAAATTTAGCTTCAATAGATTTTGAAACAGATGAACTTATCCAAAAAACAATGCGAACTGCATTTTCCAACAACACAATGATAACCATTGCACACAGGTAAATTATTGAATTTTTTTTATTATGAAAATTTGATTTACCCTAATTTAATCAATCATTTATTATATTATAGATTGAATACAATCATTGATTATGACAAAGTAATTGTGCTTGAGAATGGAAAAATCGTAGAATTTGATTCGCCTAATGTGCTTTTAAATGATAAGAATTCTGTATTTTATTCAATGGCTAAAGAATCTGGCTTAGTTTGATTAAAAAGTTATAAATTTTTTTTTCATAAAATGACACGTGGTTAGTCGTTCAAAGAGCTGCCTCATATTCATCTAGATGTTTTTAAATTAATATATGTATTTATAACAGAATTTCTAAAAAATTTTTAGATGTATTTTTATTATTATTAAAAATATTATAATTTAATTATGTTAAATTTTATTTATTTTTGAGTAATTTTGTCTATACATCATTTTTATTTCTTTTTGTAATAATATTATTGTAAAAAATCGATATCATATTCACTTAGCACTGTTTTATCATATAATGAAATACTTAATAATTGCAATGATAAAATTATAAGTTATTTTAATAATTATTAATTAAATGAATAAATAAAATATTTTTAAGTCATAAATCTTTGGCATTAAAAATGAATCAAGTTTTTATATCTAAAAACTAGGTTGCTGTTTTGAGAGAAATTTTTAAATTTGAAAATAGATATTTTAATAAATTTTTTATTTAATGGTGAAAATGTCAGAAATTTTTTTTATAAAACTTCATCAAAGGTATAAATTTTTTTTTTAAATTACGTATAACACATTTGTGACGAAGTTTTTTGAATTTATTTCTAAATAAATACTAAAATAACATTTATTAGTGAATTTTTTTTTATTTGTAAAATATTCTGTATTATAATTGATAAAATTTTTCAATAAAATACACATTATTTTTTTATTTTAGTTAGATATAAGATGCATACCTTATATTTACTTGATTAAACGTGAAAGCTAATGTCACATAAATTTTTTCTACATAAAATAGTCTAAAAATTAAGCATGAACTAAATTTTAAGCAATGATTAGATTATAGAGACTAATGATAAAATTTAATATATGTTTGTATGTTGAAATCTTATAAGATAAAAAAAAACCAAAATTTGTAAATTAGCAAGTATATTTCGGATCTATTTAGTCCAATATATATTTAGAATCAAATACTAATTATTCTGCTTATAATTACGGCTAAAAAAATTGTATAATTAATGTGAAAGGTTGAAATTTGCGAAATTTAATTTTCGAATTCGATTTTAATGATCTTGTAAATTCGAATAAGTTAAATTAATTTGATTGAAAATAATTTTTAATTATCTAATATTAATTGAATTTAATAAAAAGAGCAATCGTTATTAGCAAACAGTCTTTCAAATTAAAAATAATTTTAGTTTTTTTTATTCGTTGCTTAATTTCAACGGATGTTAATATCATATTTGTTTATAGTATACCAATAATTGATCTTCTCGTATTTTAATCAACAAATAAGTTTCAATATGATAAAAAAAAATTGATTAAAGCATCAAAAAATTTAAACTCAAAATTTGTGAGATTTACTTTCTCTGCCAAGTTTCATACAAAATATAAAGAAAATGTTATTTTTAAAAATTTTGAAATTTTTTGTTCGAAAATTTTTTTGCCTGTTAACTAGATGACTAAATTCTTAATAAACATTATCACATTCTATATAATGTTCATTCATTCAATTCATTCAATATAATATCTTAATTAAGTAAGTCTTAAAATGATAAAAAAGACATAGTAAACAGCAAATTTTGACCATAAATAAAAAAATTCTAATATTTGCTAGAAGTTATGAAATAGTGTAAACTTTTTTTAATTTTGATAAATAACTTTAGCGATTTTCGAAGAAATTATTTAATGATTTATTTTTAAAATAAATCTCAAGTGATTTAAAAATTACTTAATTTTCTCAATTCAGAGGCTTATTACAAATAAATTTTTTTTTCAAAATTCAGAAATTTTTTATATTAACCATTGATAATGACAAGTAATTTTTTAATCGATTTCGATATAATCATCAAAATAAATAATAACTCTCAATTAATAAGCAATTAATCTGATTTTTCAATAATTATAATGTAACATGTGATAGATGTTTATAAAGCAAAAAAAAAAACATAAAAAGTTGTTTATTTTCAAAGAATTTTCATTAACTAACATATAATAATGGATTACAATTTGATAATGATTTATATTCATAAATTAATTGATAATTTAAACCTCTATAAAAATAGGATAATACCTTATCAATATTCAATCAAAAGGGAAAAATTTTTCAGTACATATGTTTCAAAGATAATTTGTAATAATTCCAAATCTAAAAATAAAAAAATTAACACTATCTATATATGGCTAATTTTTGCTCATCAGTTTTATATTTTAAATTTTTTTTCGGTGAATTTCTTTTTTTTTAGAACCATAATAAATAGTAGATTTAAAATATATTTGTATTAAATTTTAATTTTGATTTTTAGGAAATTTGTTGATATAAAAGATTTTTTTGCGAATATACTGTTTATCACGAATGTGGCATACAATTTATCAAAAAAGAATGAATTTCAATTATTTTTATCAAGCCCTAAAAAAATAATCAGCTTATTACACTAAATAGCTTCACTTAATTAGCAATCAAAATCGTGAACAATACATAATTTTTTTCTTGATTTAAATAAGTTAAAAAAGGTTTTCTTCATTTTTAATTTTTTTTGTGAGAACACTCAATCAAATGTTAATTGAAATTCATAGCCTAATTAAGTTTTTTTTTAAAACTTTTATTCGATGAATTGATATTGATTTTTTAAATTTAAAAAGCAAATCATAATTTGTTTATTTATCTATATTTATACAATTATTAATATAATTATTAATTATTATTGATTTAGTTGTGAATTATAATTCGATATTTTTTCATGATCCATTTTGATAAATGCTTCGTTGAAGGTAGGCCGGTCACGTAATTATAAATGAAGATAATTGATAATTCATAAAATATATCATTTATGATAATTTATGAAATACATTCGTGAAAAAAATTTATTATCAATTGCGAATCATTTCTATTAAAAAAAGAAATTTATAGCAATCAATTTCTTCAAAATTAATATAATTATTAAAATTCATATCATTAAATCTTTGACAAACAAATTCGGACCGACAAAATATTTTATCGATTCTCCTCTTCAAGTAAATTATTTGTTCAGTGTTGAAAATGATAATAATTGTCAATCAAATCGAAAAAATTTTTTTTATTGATTTTTTTATCTGCACAAAAGATGTGATTTTCTAATTGATTACAATTTTAGAAAAATTTTAGTAGTTTCGTGTTAAAATATAAATATTGCATCAATAATCAGTATTGATAAACAATACTTAAGTAACAATTTTTTATTATAATTTGTTAATAAATGCTACGGTTTGATTTTTACTAAATGATATTGAATATAATAATTATAAATAATTTTTACTAAATATAAAAAAATTGCAACTCATTATCTAAACATGAGGGACTAATAGAATTAATACAAAATCGTAAATAAGTTACGCTAATTTCAGTGAAAATAGTGGCGATGATAAAAATGTATAGCATTAAAAATTTTAACTCAACTTTAATTATAATTATTTTATTTTATGTTTTGATAAGGTCTGTCAAAAATGAAATAGTCTTATTGAATTTATAAATTAATCCATGCAATCAATTTTTAGTTTTCCGGTCGAATAGAATTAGTAATTTTAATTTAAAGGTGTTTTATTAATTTAATAAAATTAAAATTTTCAAAAAAATTCTTATGAACAAAAAAATTTACTTCATTAAAAAAAAAATTGTCAAATCTTGAATAGCAAATATAAAACGGGTGATAATTATGAATCCAAATATTGATCAACAGGTAATTATTTGAAAATCATTTTAAACTCTTGAGACTAATTTTTGACAAACATTTATTAAGCCTGAAATCCGTCTTAAAATTTTTATTTCTTCATTATTTTTTTCAATTTAACATACATTTCATCATCAATGATCGATTATCAAACCTTAAAATTGTCTCCGTTTGAATAGAATTAATTCAGTTTTGATATGGATCATTTAAATTATTTTAATTTAAGAAAAAATGTATAAGTTCTTTTTTAGGTCAGAACTTTATTTTTGTAATCAAAAAAATATTTCATTCGAATTTTAAAACATTGCCTATTAGATTTTAATTTTTTTTATCAGTTATTAAAATGAATTATTGACATAAAATTTCATAATTATACCATAAACATTATTCATATTATACTTTTAATTCTAGTTTTGTCCTAATTCTAAAAATATAATTATTATTTTAATATATGTATTTATATTTAATGTCCACTTTCTGAAAAATAATTTTTTTAAAGTTAGAGGTGGGAAGATAAATATGAAACTTATTGAGCTATATTGCAATTTTCATCAAACATTTTGGATAAACAATGCTTTTGAACATATATTTACTCATTCAATGAGAATCAAAAATTCTTTCCTTTTAATTGCAGGTAAACTACATTTTTTTTATTCATCCAAATATATATCTATATGAAATGTCTATTGAATGCCAAAATTTAAGTTCAAAAATAAGCTATATTTCGCTATCAACTTGGCTTATAAATTTGAAAAAAAAAAATTAAATGAAATATACTTGAGTTAGATACTTTATTAACTTTTACATATTATGATATAAAAATTATAAGAAAAAAAAATTTCCCATAAAGCATGTTTATGAGCATTTAATTTAAATTGTTCTAATTAATTTTACAAAAAAATTCTCAAAACTTGTGCTAGAGAATTCATAATCGGTAATGTTGCATTTATATTCTTTATATAAATTGTCCAAAAGTGTATAGAATTTAATAATTAAAAATTGAAACAAAAATAATCTTTAACATTTAAAAAATTATTTTTACAGTTCCTTCTGTGAATATGATGCATATTTTTTCAAGAAATTTTTCTATTTATTAATATTTAGTTTTTTTTTATTTGTGTGATTTAATATTTTTTTTCTTTTCCGAATTCGGTTTAGGTTGATCCTTTTCAAGATTTAAATAATCAATCTAAGCAAAAAATGAAGAATAAATCTCTGTTCAATATTGTTTTGATGAGTGTTTCTTTCTTACTTGTTTTCACTGCATTCAATAGTTCATCTCTAATTCAGGTATGCTTTTCAAAAAAATTTGCAATTTTTTACTTAAAATATTTTTTTTGGTAATTTTAAGATTTATTGTTGTGATTAAATTAATTTTATTTATTTTCAGAAAGTAGTTGTTGAAAATATCAATCGAAACCATAATCTAAATAGTAATAGCAAATTCACAAATGCCACAGATAATATTGATAGTGGTATCAATTGGAATGCCTATGTCTCGCTTTCTACTATATATCTAGTGTTCTCCTTTTCGAATTTCTTGGGTAAAAAAAAATGTCTTAAAATTTTCAAGATGTGAGCCAAAATTTCTTTTAATTTAAATTTTAGTACCACCAATTTTATCAGTCGTATCGAGCGATAAGTGCCTTTTCTTTTCATCGCTAGCCTATCTTATTTACACTGTTGCATTTTTATTTCCTGTTAAGTATTCATTGTATGTTGTTTCAGGTAATTAATTTTTTGCTAAAAAATATTTAATAATTTATATATTTATTTACTTAACTCAAAAGTGATAGTTGGCTTCGGAGCAGCAGGTTAGAAATTGTTTAAAAATAAATTGAATTTTGAATTAATTTGAAAAATTAAATTTTGAAATCTTAAAGTAATTTGGACTGCTCAGGGCAAATATCTTACTGAAAATTCTGATAAAAAAACAATCGATAGAAATACAGGTAATTAATTTTTTAATGAATTTATAAAACTGATATCGAAGATAAATAAATAAATTTCACGACTTATAAAATAGGTATATTTTGGGCAATATTTCAA
>BLXL01010640.1:0-19387 GCA_023170135.1 Acarapis woodi
TATGGAAGATTGATTATAAAATGACAACGAATGACGTGCCTTCATTAAATGATTTTAAGATATGTGAACGCTTTAGCGATTTTTCTTTTGATTCTAAGGGTCAGCTAAATGTAGAAAATTCAAATTTGAACGAAAAAATTCTCAAGATAAGTGATGCAATCGAGTCTTTGAATTCAGAGTTGAATGAGTTAATAAATAATAATTATAAGGAATTGATTGATCGTACGAAAAAGATTTTTGAATTAGAGATCAAGTTTGACAATGTACAAAAAAACATTCTCAATCTGCTGTCAGTATTAGATGAATTGAAATCAATTTTATCTGAACCATATAAAGAAATTGCACAACGAATCAGTTTACTCAATCGATTGCAAACCACATGTGATCTGATGAGAAGAATAATTCGAATATTCTCCTTGATGAGGAAATTAGATTCTGTTGAATCGCGATCGATAAATCAACACGATAAGTTGTATTCAGAATCTATTGACCTGACAGATCCATCTAATTTTAATATGAAAGAACTTATACGTGAAGCACTTTGTCTAAATGAAGTCAACCAGCTTCTAGAAGAAGATGATCTTCTTTATCAAATTGAAGTAATAAAAAATGATTTAGACAAATTCAAGCAGGAGCAATCAAATTTAAATCAAATATCATTGAAAATTATGAATATTGGTGTCGCAAAGCAGGATATAACACTGCTTACTAGTTCTTTACAAATATTTTGCCTTTTTAGTAATCTTGAAGAAGTAATTAAAAATTTTCTTGATGAAAAAAACAAACTTATTGTTGAATCGATAAAGACAACATTTAATGCCAAAACAAATCAAGTTAAAATATGGATCAAAATTGAAAATCTAGTTGAAGAACTTGTAATTACAATTAATCAAGTCCATTTTTTACATAGAGTTTTAAAGCGAAGACGTGATGCTACGAACCAAAGCTATTTAATCGATACTTTAAATGAACCTCTTGATGTTAATCAGTTTTATCAGTTAATATTTGATAATCTTAATCTTTATTTGAAAAGTGCGATCAATGAGAGTCAAATTATTAAACAAATTATCGAACTTGAATATCCTAGATTATTTAAAACATTCAACGAAATTAATTCACGACTTTCTCTTAATGAATTTGAAATCGAAAAACAATTAAAGCAATTTTTACGTCCTTACGAAGCCGTTTACTTATCTAAATCATTGTCAGTCTTGTTTAATTTGATTGAACGAACATTTGCAACTAATCAGTGTAATGATGCATTTATTACAAACAAAGACATCGATCAATTCATAAAGGAGATTGGCAAACAGTTACCTATTTTGAATACAGATATTGAGCTCGGAAAATTGATTAGTAAAAATATCTGCCAGTCGATTAATTTATTTTTGGTTAAATGTGAACAATTAATTAGAGTTGGTGCTGATGCCACGCAAATAATGGGCAGCATTACGGATAGCCAAAAAATAAATGCTAGAATTGTATATAAAATTTCTTATTTTCAACAGCAAATTTTTGGTTGTTTGCCCGAGAAAAAGTTTGAAAATACTGATTCAATACAACTTATAGAAGCAAAACTCAACGAGTGTGATACACTAATTTTAAATGTTGTCACACCATTTTTTGATTCTATTCGTGATCTTGTGAGCGATATTCTGATCATGATGCACACAGAAAAGTATTTATAAATTTAAATAATTTTTGTCGAATTATTTTTAACGAATCTCTTTTTTTAGACAGACTTGTTCTGAAAACAGTTGTTCATTATACATGAAAGAGCTTTATGGATTTTTACTGCGTTTGCAATCTGATTACCTGAAATTATTTCCTAATAATAAAGTCATCACCAGATGCAAAACAAACATTTCGATAAGTTGTATTGAATTATTTTTGAGACATTCCACAATAGCAAGGCAACAAAAATTCCCTGATATTTTCAGGACCAAACTCTTGAATGATTGTGAGAAGCTTCAGCAAGCCATTCAATTGTTGAACGTCAAACCTTCAGATTTAGGTAAAAGTTATCGAATTTTAAGAGCATTCAAGTTAATGTTAAAGCAAGATTTGAATGAGATTGCAAAAAATCCTGTGATAGGTAACATAATACCATATTCAATGGCCATTCAATATCTGATTGCAGCATTTAGTTCTGAAATTCAATTACCACATGAAATGATGAATTGGTCCATCTCTAGATATACAAAATGGTGTGATGAAAATAATGAAGAAAAAGCCAAAATTTCAATTTTACAGTAAGCTTCTTTTTTTTTTTTAAATATCTTTTTAAATTGCTAAATAAGATTATTCTTTTACAGACAATGTTTAGAAAGTTATGTAAAAAAAATTGGACACCGTCAAGATTTAAAACAATTTCCGCAAGTTTATTGTGTTATTTTAGAAATTCTAGAAGCTGCAAATAAATTTAATAATTAAAGTTTCCATTCTCTGTGATAAATAAATTTTTTTTTTTTTCAAAACTTTCTGTTTGATAATAAATAAAAGATTTAATTAGTTTATTAGCTATAATTTGATTATTTTTCAAGTTTTTATTATGACGATGATTAAAGTTGATGTTAGTTTCGCAATTGAAATTGAATTTATCTTTGAATTGGTTTTCTAATTTTTTTTTTTGCTCGATATTCTGAATAAATGTTTTGAAATTTCTGCCTTTCATAAAGCTGTTTTTATTTCTTGATATTAAATGCAATGTATTTTCTCTAAGGATGTGCTTTTTCAACGAAGTCGTCTTTGGAGACACGCAATTTTTTTTAATTCTGAAATAATTCTTTGTATAATTTATGCCCAATTTGAAGCACATATATATACTGACACCATACCATAAAGACAAAGTAGATCCGCAATACAAGATTAATTCGAAAATCATCATAGACTGTTTGTAGTTCAATTCCTGATTAATTCCTGTGTTAGGCTGTTTGAGTAAATTGTTTTAAACAATTTTCATTATGACACTAATTACTATTACCTTGACAATATCAATAAGAAGAGATTTTTTTGCTTGACTAACCTCTGAAAGAATGGATGCAGTATAAAAGTGTGCTGAACAATCTTTTCTATAACATCTTTGCTCACAAAAAAGTTCTAAAAAAGATAATTTTTAAAAATATTAATAAATAATAGTTTTAAAAGATTATCTATAACATTGAAACATTTAAAATGCATGATATTAATTGATTTACCTATATTGAAAAAATGGAAGCATGTTGCATGCTTCTTATTATTAATAAAATTTTTTGTTGTATTTACATCCATTAATGTATTTAAAGGTAAAGTATTGCAATGAATTCTAGATAATTCTATTTTACATATATCGATGCCTTAAAGATAAACTTTGATTAATAAAAAATACGAAAATTTTTCTATCAATTTTAAATACAAACATTCTTGTCTCGAACTTAAATTATGTTCAAAGTAATCATAACAATTGGTTTCAAAAGGTTTTTTCAGAAAATTTGCTACCGAGTGCGTATAACCTAATGTGACCCATTTAAATGCCTTTCCATTCACACCTAAAGTGGCTGCTTGCTTGCTATTAGGTGCTTGATCTAAAAAAATTTTGTTAATTAATTGTTTGATATTGAAATATTCGATTGATAGTTTATAAAATTAAACCTGGCGAATGAAAATGAATCTTGAATCCGAATTCAATGTCTTCTTCAACCACTAATTCCCATCTTAATGAGACCAATAGTTCATTGCCCATTTTTGTAAATTTAAATCGATCTTCTTTGGTTGAATTAGCAGGTCTATAAAACAAAGTCAAATACCAAAGATGATCTACCGATTGAGATAGATTAGCTTGCTTAAACTTATTTTTTATTATTATTATACGTACCTGACCAACCTGTCAAATCTTTGTATTCTGTGTTTTTTTTTGAAATAAAATATTATCAGTATCAATTGATGGGTTAAAAAGATTTTTTACTGAATCTACCTGTACGAAGATATATATCACCTATATCTACACATTTTCTCTGTGTGTACGGTGGATTTAAGTCATAAATTGATAAATTCATATTTATAAACTCATTTCTATCTACTTTTTGAGTTTTAAACATTTCAGATAATTTCTTATATTTCTGAATTTTTTCTTGTGTAATGTTTGAAGCATAAATATCATATACAGTGCAATTTTCGAATAAAACGTTTCGATCATAAAGGAATGAAAATTTAAAAGAAGATGTCATATTTGGTAATCCTAAAAATTTTCGTGTTTTAGCCAATGTACCTTTTAGAATAAAGAAACAAAAAAAAAATTAATTCTAAAGTTAATTGGCTAGTCAAATTTTGAACTACTCAAATTGCGCCATTCCTTGAAATGCTCATTTATTTTTGTTTGGTTAAGAAACATGAAAAAATCATTTGAAATAGTAATCGCAGGTATGAAGGTGAAATCATCCCTATCTATGAAAGTGAATAATATCTATTGCAAATTTTTATTTCAAAACATGTTCACTTACCTATGTTGATTTGTACAATGAAATTGTAATTTAGATATTCATTGATAACAGATATCAATTGAATTATGCAGCCAATCAGACAAATAAATTGAAACAATTGCAACAATTGTTGTGTTGCAAATTTATAATTCAATCGCATTCCAATTTTTTATCTATCTTTTTCATTTATATTAAATAAAAAAATTCAGAATATAAACTATGTAGACCATAATTTATTTTTTAAGTTTACATTCATTTTTGACTCATTTTAAAATAATTATTTCTAACTTAGGATAAAATTTTATATTTGGAGAATTTCAAAAAAAATTTTTTTTTTCTTAATATTGTTTTCTGAAAATATTATTTTGGGAAATTATGAGCATTTTCACAATTAAGTCGTAACACCATTTTGATCATTAATTTATAAAGTTTTCAGATTAAATAAAAAGTGTGACAAGTTTTCTATTTTATTTCCCGTGGCAGTTAATTAGATAAAAAATTTCTTAATTACTTTTTTGGATTTTTATAAGAAGATAAATTAAAAAGTAAAATAATAATTATTAAATTTGAATGAAAAAATAGTAATTTTTCAATAATTAATGTCACCAAATTTTGAGTAATATAAAAACAAATTAAAAATTTTTATTATTCACATATTTGAATTTGAAGGTAAATTTTTTACAGAAAATCGTGAAAAAATTTGAACAAGTTACTATTAGGAAATAAAAAATATTTTTTCTTAATGTCAAAATTCAATCAATAAAATAGATTTATTAAACAGCTTAAAAAAATTATAAATCTATGTCAGTTATTCAAATATCTATTTGTAAGCAAAATAAATATGTATAGCTCTTTCACAATGTTTCAAAATTTTTTAATAATTAGGAAATACTTCGAAAATTGAATTAATAAGTTTTATTTTATTTCTTTTTTTCAGATTAAAATTAGTCTAACTTTATTATCCAATTAGTTTAATTTGAATATTTTAAATTTCAATCCAATGAAAAATCAAAACGGTACAAAATCAAATGATTTCTTAAATAGGCTACTAAAATCAAAACAGATATTTAATTAATAATAAAATTTATAAAACATGCGTCAAATATTTTTGAACGAAAAAATTCGATTTAGATTGTAATTTTTTAATAAACAGTAAAATAATAGCTAAAATATACAAATAGAGTCAATTGAAAACTGTAAAAAAGAGAAAATTGTCAAACTTATTAAATTTGATAAAATAAGTTGATTGAAATCAATAGCTTGAAGAAATAAAAGATAAGTAATCGAATTTTCATAAATTCGATCTTTCAATCTTATTTTAAATATCTTTTTCCCGCTTAAAAAATTTATGCTTTTTTTAAAAGCAGCACACATGTTTAAATGTAAATATTATTTCACTTAACAGCTTGTGACTTTTTAGAATATGAATTTAATCAACTTGTCAATAATAATGATTAAGTTTTATAAAACTAAATTTTAAAAAATTAAAAATTAGAGATTTAGAAAATGACGTTACGGTGTCAAATTTTCTTTTTGCGAAAAAATACAAGGTATGTAATTATTTTTATTCAATTTTTTTGTTTTTCTTGATTTCCTAATATTTTTTTATTTTATTTTGGTAAAGTAAAATTCAATCATCCTTAAATGCAAGATATCTGCACAAAGCATCAATGATTTTTAACAATTATCAAGCAAAAGAAAAAACAAAAAATTCAAATAAACATCTAAATTTACGCAACAAAACAAATGATGATTATTTTCTCATATTACGCAAATTTGTGAAAACTCAAACGAGTGATCAAAATGACATAATATCGAAAATAGAAGAATATACAACACGTAATCAAGAAGGCTACGAATGGAAAGAGTATATTAATCTTTTTTTTTCATATAAATGCAAAAAATTTCTTTTAAAGTAAAAACCAAAAAATAAATTTCTATTCAATTCTTTCACCTAGATTTTACAGGTTTAATTATATAAAGCTTGCTGCAATGTTGACAAAAGTAAAAATTTATCATTCTATTTTTGTGGTTTGTATTTTCGCCGAGACAGTCAATAAATATATTTCAGGATCAAGCAGTTTCAATGATTTTCTTACCATAAATTGTATGACTTTCTTTTCACTTCTTTTCTTGGTTTTGGTAGGACAACTAGCAAGAAGAATAATTGGTGTTGCTTATTACGAACCATCTAAACCGAAAATTTTTAAAATTTCGCATCTTACATTCTTTGGTCGACGAAATAATTTAATAGTTAGCCTTAATAATATAATTCCACTCTCTGATTCTAATGTCTCCAACGATCCACTTTTTCTCAAATTATTTATTAAAATTGAAGGAAAAAATCAAATGTTTTTCTTGGCCAATAACAAATTAGCTAAATTTGATGAAAAAATTTATAAAAATGTTTTTGGTTCTGTAGAATAAATTTAAATTTTCTAATTTATAAGAATAAAAGTTTCAATAAATTTTTGAACTGTTTAAAATTACCATTTTATTTTAATAAAATTTTTTTTTGTTAAACTTTTCTAAAAAAATTTCATATATTCGATATCATTTTAAATTAATATTAAGATTAAATTCAACCAACGAATTCGTCATTTAAAAAATCACATGCTCTATCAATATATGGCCTTAAGATTGGAGCATAAATAAATTCACCTATTTGATTGAAGATATTCAACTATTAGTTACTTATTTTTATAATTTCGAATTCGATAAAAATAGTTTTTCTTACATAAATCTTTTCCGTCATTAGTTGCATCAATTATCTTACTATTATCTTCATTTGACTCATCTGTATCAATGGTTTCAAAATATCTATAATTTAATTCCTTCAATTTCAAAGTCTTACTTCGTCTTAAATTTGTATTCAGTTCTCGTCTAATTTTCGCACTTTTAAATCGATTTTTTAATATTTTCCATTTGTTCTTTTTCATTTCCTGTTCATTTCGTTGTTTTAAAATTCGTATGCAATTAATTAACCAATTTTGGATGGTCTGCTTTGCGACTTCTTCTATAATTGAATATTCGAGATCTAAAGAAATATTGATTGTAATCAAATTATTTAAAAACAGTTTAGATTATTTATGATCGTATTAGATTTGAGAAAAAATACCTTCACGCTCTACAAATTCATCAGGTTCTAAAAATCGTCTGCAATCGATATAACGATATGATATGACCTGTAATATGTCTTGAAAAGAAATTCCGTTCTCGTTGTGATATTTATCGATTTCGAAAACAACGCATTTAAATAAAAAATTCTGTTTACTCATATCCAAAGAAAATTTTCCATTCAATAGTCTTATAAAGAAACGAAATTGGTTCAAATTTATCTTTTCTTTTCGATTTTTATTGACTAAATTCCAAGTTTCCTATTAAAAATGAATCATCGCAATACAATAAGAAAATAATTCAATTTTCAAAAAAATCTCTTGTCATTGTGATTTTGATTTTTTACCTGTAAATGAACAATATCTTCATGCGATATCAGATCTTCTTCGTTTGTCGAATAGAAAAGACTAAATTGTTCTAAAATTACAGCTACTAGTAAATTGAGTGTAATGTAGGTGACAATAATATAAAATGACGAAAAATAGATCAATGAATAAACATAATTTCCACAATCGCCATCCCAAATGGACCGTATACCGGGAGTACAATGTGGCCAAGTAATCTATGATTAAATTGAACAAATTAAATGAGATTCATTTGAAATTTATTTGAGAAATTCAAATGGGTAGATAGTAAAAAGAATTTGATTGATGAAAAAACTCACTGAAACGTCATGAAGAAGTTTATTCCAATCTTCACCAGTCCTATACGATTATTCAAGGTTTTTTGATCATTTAATTCTTGAAAGGATGCAATTAAAAATTATACATACATTACCCTAAATTAGGAATTTAATAAATAAAATAAAAATCAAGAATGATTGCTTTCATAAATGTTCTTGAAAAATAGTTTAATAAAAGGAATGACCCTTTGGACAATCGTATCAATGAAATAAAAAAAAATAAAATTATTAAATGCTGATCAGAGTGCTCACCTGAACAATGTTAACAAGCCAAGGAGTGGGGTTTTAAAGTTTGTATGTCTTATCATAAGAAAATCAAAACCATATTTTACTTCCTTGAAATTACTCATTTATAAAATAATAAAAATTATAAAGTTTAATATTCACCTTGATAATGCTTCACCATATTTTACAGTTGCAAAAAGATAAACGCCTATAATTGCATAGACCATTATAAAAATAAATTGTGCAAAAATGATAAAAAATGATTTGTAGAATGATGTATACACTGTAAAAGAAAATATAATAAATTTATTTTTCTAATATTAAAAAAAAAATTTGATCATACCTGTTAAAACGAGCATTCGTAAGACAGGATGTTTACCTTATTTAGAATTAAATTTTTGAGACATAAAAGAATAGAATTAAATAAATATGAATAAAAAAAAATTGAAACACTTTACATGATTATAAAAAATTTAGGGTAAGAAATTACATATTATTTATGGTACAATTCAAATATAATAATCATTACAGATCAATACATTTTTAATATTAAAATATATATATATGATATTAAAATCAGTCATAGTCGTAAACACAAATGGAATACGTACCTGCTATTGTAAGAAAACGTAGAATATTTACAAAGATAAAAAGTTTATCAAAATAATAATCTGGCGAACCAATATTCATCAAATAGAAAACAAATTTTAAGGTGATGTAGATTAATGCTAATGAAAAAGTTTATTAGATAACTTTTTATTCTTTACAAATTTCAAACTAATTTTGTGATCGACTCATGAAAAGAATTAAATTAGCTAAAAATATTAAAAAATTAAAAAAGTATAAATTATGAAAGATAAAATTTGAGCTTTAAAAGTTTTTCTATCAATTTAAAGCATTAAATTTGAATCAAAAATTCTTCGTTTGCCAAACCTTATTAAATTATTCTATTAAATGCACAAATATTAAATATTATTTTTTAAATTCATATTTTTTTTTAAAAAAAAGAATTCTTAAGTTCGATTGATAGATGTGATGACATAGTATATCTCGAAATAAAATAATCAATAGCTATGATTAGCAATAATTTTTTTACTGAAATTATTTTTAAGTTTAGATTAACATGCGTATTAGATTTAATATATGAATAATATATAAATTTTTTTGCCGTTTTATTTTTTATTTGACATATCAGATATAGTTATTAAGTAAAAATAATGGCCATTTACAATAAATTACTAATTTTTTCAATTTAAATACTTACATAGAAAGGAGATAAACAATTCGAGACAATAAAGTCGACTACGCAAAAATTCATGAAATTTATAAATGTAAAGCCTGAAAATCGTATCCATGAAAAAGAAAACATTTAGAAAATATGATGTGAAGCGAACAGCTATTGTGAATAAAGAGTGGCCTTCGATTGGTAACGAGAAAAGCAAAGTGTTGAATATGATTGTAATTATAGTAAAACTATAAAACAGAAAATTTAGATTAAAGAAATTATTAACATTTTATATCTTATCCTTTTGCTTTTAGATTTAAAAATTTATACGCATGATGACTTACTTAACAAATTTTTGACTAAAAACTAAATCATATACTCTGCCCAATTTTTTTGGTCGCGCTGGAAAATTCAAGGGTTTAACTACGATTGTGATAAGAATAAATATAATTTTTTGATTAGTCTTAAATAGGGTACTAAACTATCACAATATAAAAATTAGATTTTTTTTCAAAACTTTTTTCTAACAAATATATATTAATAATAATAACCTAATTTTAGTCGTTTTTTAAGATCTTTGTAATTCCGTTGATCAACAGTGAGCACTCCGGTACCTGTAAAAAAGATAATCAAAATTAGTTATTGATCTCATTGTAAATTTTTTTTTTGAAGATCATGTATTAGATACCATTGTTTCTATTATAATTCTCAATGACCACACCAACAAAAAGAGTGAGTACAATCATACCGAAGAATAAGTATAGAATAATAAAGAAAGACGAGTACTTATTAAATAAATTAAAAAGTCAATTAAAATTTTTCGAAAAATTTAAATTTGTGATACGTACAAATCCGACCTTTGAATGAAATAATTATTTTTGAGAGCAGTTTTAATTTTCAACGATAAATAAAAAATTTTGTTAGGCAAAAATTTAAAAAAAAATAAAAAGACAATCTACCTGCTTACTGACAACTTCGATTACCTCTGTGTAACCTTCAAGACTTAATATTTCGAACAGAGCTATAATTGTTAAAATTGAATTAAAAATTTCAAGCATAATTTGATGATAGTTTTTAAACGTAAGAAAGTATGAAAAATTACCCAACATTGAATTAAAAATATCGTCGAATTCAAAATTCCTTGGATTCAATCTATAAAAATTTTGACATTTAGAGTTAAAAATTTTCACGTTAGTTAGTTTTCTAATCGGGGAAACCATTTTACATTACCTATGCATAGGTACAATAATTTTATATGGCTTTTTATCTCGCTCTGGATTTTTAAATTTAAGATTTGTCGGATTAATTGTTTTCACAACTAATCCTTTGCAGATTTCTCCTCCTTCAGAATAATTGCATCTATTTTAAAAAAAAGTTAATTTTATAATTCTTTTTAATAAAATGAAATTTACCTTTTTAATTTGCCTCCAAATAATAGCAACGAAAATGTAGCGAAAATAAAAATGAAAAAAAACAGAATGAAAAACACCAAAACATATTCCTTGAAACCTTTTAGCAACTCATAAGTAACTTTTTTCATGTTTGGAATGAGTGAAAAAAAACGTAATGGCCTTAAACATCTGAATTGACGGACGATACATAATTAATTTTTAAAATTTAAAATTTGAATAATTTCTTACAAAATGAAACATGCCTTATAAGAAAAATTATAAGTGGAATTTGGAAATGAAATTGTCTCAAAAGTATTAAAACAATTGAGTTGGTGAGTACAATCAGATCAATGAAAAACCAAAGATCAAATAAACTATCGGGTGTGAAAAATCCAAACGCAATCAATTTTATACCCAGATCAATAAATAAAGTACTAATAAACAAACATTCAGTCAAAATTATTTTTGGGCTGTTTAGTATTGAATAATCTGGATTTTCAAAAATCAAAGTCGAGCAGCATAATATCGTTATAAGTATCATTGTCCAATCGACTACAGGTAAACTATAAATCAAGACATTTAATTTGTTAAATAATTGTCTGAAAAATGAATATTTTTTTAAAATAAAATCATATTGGCGGATATTTTCTTTTAATATTATCCATTCAATTAAATTCTCGAAATTTAATTTGTACTCAACAATCTTCATACAACGCTTTCTTAACCAATTAGACTTTTTAATGAAAAACAATGATTTGTCTAATAGTGGATGATTTTCCTCTAATGCTTTTAAACGATTTTTCACACTATTTTCTGACCTTTGATCTAAATAATGTTTAAGCATTTCAAGTGCTTTAAAGAATAGACAAAATAAATTTTAAAATTATGCATTCATTTATTAAATTTCTATTTTTTGTTAAAAATCGTTTTAAATACCTTTTGTAGTGGCTCTTTGCTCAACTTCGTATTTGCCACCTAACAATTTTCGATTACTTTTATCATTGAGAGCACTTTCATCAAATCTGATTGATTTTCGTCTACCTGAAAATGAAGCTGTAGAAGATGGCATTTCTCTCCACCGATCTCCTAAAAGCTGAATTTGTTTGGAAAATTCATCAGTAAACTCATTTGTCTCAACTTCAAACTCACTCGACTTCAGAATTTGATCTAATTGAACAATTTTGTCCTGATGCTTTCTCAACCTGTTCTTGCTAAGATGAACATTGTTAATTAAGTTTAAAATTCGAATTTGCTTTTCAATTAACTCGTAATTTTTATGTTCTTCTCCATCCAAATCTTTGTTGAGTTGTTCTGTTAAAAAAATAAACTGACCCACTTTAACATGTTCATTTAATGTTAAATCATTCATGTAGTACACTTTTAATTGATTACTCAGATGTGCTTCATTATTGAATGGATGGTGATTTTTGTTAAAATTTACATATTCCTTCATGAACGTGGCTTTTATTTTTGGTGTCTCGAATTGACTCGATTTGCTTTGTAATTTTACTAATTTAGGCTGTTCTTTAAATAAATTAAAAAGTCTTAATCTGAAAGGTAATTTCGTATTCACTTTATACTCTATTTGTTTACGCATGTTCTCTTGAATAATTTTTTTTGTCTCTTCCGGATCTAATTCAAGAGAAAAAATCAATGCATAATTTCAAAGATTTTATTTGAATTTTTTTTTTTTTTTCATGAACTTTAAAATTTTTTCTTTCAGAGATTTTTTAATAAGTGAATTATATTCTTGAGTGCCTATTACTTCGAAATAAAATTTTAAATCTATTCAGATTATTTAATAAATAAAATTATAAAATAATTTCTATATTCAATAATCATTAGAACCAAAAGTATAAGATATTATAAAATTGTGATCAAAATTCTAATATATTTTTAAACTATTCTACTGATCATTTAATCAATAAAAAAATTTTTACCTGTTAAATTATCGAGTATGGTTGCAACAAATAAACTGAGAACAACAAGAGTTAGAAACAAATGCACAATTAGAAAATAGATTGAAATGAGTAAAGAAAGAAATTTATCGACTTTAGAATTTGTTTTATCCATTAGCTTGATCCAGCCTTCCTAAATAAGAAAAAAAATTTACATTATTTATGAATTTTTTACTCATTAAAACTTACTTGAGTTAAAATCTGAAAAATAGCAATAAACGAGTTAGAAAATGTTGAAAATTCAGAATATTGTTCGATTGTGCAAAAAAGTTGAAGTGAAATAGCCGAAATAATAATCAGTGTTATCGCTGTAAACAAAGTAATTACTCCAAGTTTTTTAGTTGATCCAAAAACACGATAAATAAAACTTTCGAAAAGAGGAGATACACGAATAAGTCGAATGATTCTTAAAACTTTGAATGAGATGAAATAAGCAGTTCGATTAACAGATGGAATTAAATTAATTAAACATCCGGTAGCTAAAACAAGCTCAAATTTATGAATTAATTCTTTAAGGTATGTTTTATAGCCATAAGTTATCATTTTGAGAAGTACATCAAAAATAAATAAAAATGTGAGTACAATCTCAACATAAAAATGATAAATTGCGAGCAGATCTTTATCAGGGTCATCTTTAAAGTCAATTGATATAATAACCATAGATTCTATTAGAATTTGAATCAGCACAAGATAGTTGTAGTAAACTGATTGAAAAAGTTGATCTAATTTCTTCAAAATGAAATGTTTTTTGTAATCTGAATTATGTTGTCTAATTAAATTCCAATCTTTATCTAGCTTAAATAAATGATTCAGTACTTCATTGACAACATCCACCTTTTTAGATGAATTTGACCAAAAGTTTTGAAAGTGATGGGCCCTTTAAAATGAAAATTTTTTTTAAAACTATTTTTGAATTTAAATATTGAAATGATTAATTTAGAAAAAAAAAAAAATTAAATACCTTATTAGTTCAAATGCTTGAGTTACTACAGCAATAAATAAATTTTTGACGAGCCAAGAGAGAAAAAAAATTAAACTTATATAGAACAAAATTGGTTCATAAGCAGGCATTTGGTCTAATTTCTCATACATTAATAAAGTCCATTCTTCTTGACTTGCAGCTTTGTAAACTGTGAAGAATGCATTTATCAAATTATCATATCTATATTCGAGATTAATATTCTTGACCATTGTAAAATTTTTGCAATACATATTAGGCGGACATTTATTTCCAAAATTTTCTGCGCTGTTTGAACAAAGTGTATCTGGAACGGCTAGATCATAATTTGTTATATTCATTATATCTTGAATTAGATTTTTTGTATTTTGATTTGCTATTATGGTTTTGTTTCGAGGCCTAAAACAATGATGCTGAGGTCTATTGAAAATTTGTATACCTAAAATGCTGAAAAATGTGCTGATAAAAAGGAAGAAAATTGTTACATTATACAATTTATTTTTAACCTTATTGTAGATCATTTGAAATTGCTCATTAGTAACTTGAATACGAAAAATGCAATTAAATAATTTGAATGAAATTAAAGGTCTGAATGCACGACACCATCTCAGACTCCAATACCAGATATTTCCATTACAATTAAAATTTTTAATATTCATAATCAAGATGTAATAAATATATTCATACATCTCAACAATCTATTTCAAAAAATTTAATTTTTATTTATTTAAATGTTGAATCATTATCAAAAAAAATAATTATAATAGTTGACAAATAAACTTACATGTATTATCAACGACAAAACATGATTAATGACTAAAAAAGTCTCAAATATTTTTTTTTTTACAAGATTTTTTTTGTAATTTTGACGCAATTCAAAGATAAAAATTGACGTGACAAATAAATCAATTACAAAGAAAACAAAAATGCTATATTTCCAATCACAAACATTTTTTGGCGTATTTAAACAGATAGAAATAAAACTTAATGCATAACAAAAATTTAAAAGCAGACTAAATTTAGGTGAACATTTCGATTCATCAATCAAGCGATTGTTCCAATCGACCATTTTTATTTGATATAATTTTTAGATCTTAAGAATATTTGTGAGTAAAAATGTCCCTTTATTCAAAACCTAATTGGCAATTTTTAAATAAATCTCAAACAAAAAATTTACGCACAATTTTAGAAAGTAGTTTAAAATCCTAAGACTAATAAGACTTATAAATTTTCGGCATTTTATAAGAGGAAAATTTATTGCTCATATGATAATTTTTGGCAATCATAAGAAGTTAAAAAATTATATCTATTTATTTAATAAACTAATTGCAAAATTAGAATTCTTAGACATCCACTAATTTGATGGTAGCCATTTCTTTTTGGAGAGCATTGAAAAGGATTGAATGCTTCCCAAAGAATTATAAAATTTTTAAATTATTCCATTATTATTCTCTCAATTTTTAAAAATTATGATAAACTGCAGTCTAATATGAATTCGAATTTATTTTTTAAGCGAATGCCTTAGTATATTTTCTGAGTTTGAAATAATCTCAAAAATATAACTTGAATTCTTAGATCGGAATGTTTAGATTCAAACTGAAATATATTTCCCAGTTTGAGATAGTGTATTTTTTTTACTAAGTAAATATATAAGACTGTTAAAAGTAAAATTAATATCACGTAATTTTTGGATTTTATTTATATATTAAATATCTTATTACAGGAAAAAAATAGACTTTTAAAAAGGATAGTTCATTATATTTTCAAATATCTATTAAATCTATGTGAATTGTTAAAATAAATGCATTTATTAAATACTTGATTGATAAGCGATTTAGAAGGGTTTTGAAAATAGATGCTATACTTGATTATTAATCATTATTTGTTTCTAAACTCTTTCATATATTTTACATATCTTGTAGCGAATCTAACAAATATTGGCTGCTTATAATCTATAACACATATATAATTAGATATATAATTATTTATTATTAAGATCAATAAATTTTGTTATTTTATGGAATTTTTTCTCCACTTGAAGAAATTTAATTATTAAAATTAATGCCGAACAGTAATCTAAAAAAAACCAAACACTAATGAATTTTGGGTTCATTGTTGCTCAAGACATTTTTTTTTTATACAAAAGTTTTAAACAATCAATTTAGTTAATACCTGATTAAATATCATGTAATTCGTAATTGAAAATAAACTTTTTTGCATTAATTTGTTCACTAGTTATATTCGCACTTAAATAATTTTCAGACTTAAATTGATAAAAATTTAGTTTCATTTTGAATGTAAAATTTTTCTCAACAGAAAATGAAATTGCTACATTTTATATTCTACCAAAGAAATGAGATATCGACAACAATTTTTTTGCAACAACCGAAACTTTATGAAATTCAAGAAATTGTTACTCAATAAGGAAAAAATTAAATTTTTACTAGATGCAACATTTTTGTTATTTTTTTAAGTATATTGAAATCGAAGCACGTATTTGTTTTTTTTTCGCATAAAAAAGATATTCTAAAGTAAATAGAAGATTTTTTTTTACAAAGAAAAGGAATCGATAATTTCTTAAAAATTTTCCCTGGAAAAATCTCGGAATCGAAACTATTATGAAAGATAGGTCAAAGTTTCATTTTTTTTATTTGAATTTTCGATTATCAACATAAAATTTTGATTCAATACGATAATATCGATAAAATTTATTTGATAAATATTTATACAATTTAGTGAATTATAAATAAAAAAATTTTAATTATCTATGAAATCTATTATTAAAATAATGTGCTTTTGCATTTTTTGAACTAATATGAAAAAAATCTAGTTAATTATATTAAATAAAATTAAACAATATTACCATTAAAATGCTAGTATTTTTTTTATTAAATTATAATTGAAATTTGAATCAATAAAAATTTAGAAATTTTCACTAAATTTAANNATAAAAAGTATCAAATGGATTATTTGAGTTAAATTTTATGCATAATATTTTAAATATTCAATTTTATAAGAATTGATTAAATAAAACATCAAAAAATGAAAAAATTGAAAAGAAAAAGCTTCATGTTTTCTTGCACAAGGTACTTTCATTTTTTCAAAGATTTGAGTTTAGTTTCTTTTTAAAAAATAAAAGTCATTTTTCTCTATTTTTATTATTCGAATGATTTTTCTAAAATTAATAGTTTTTTTTACCAAAGTTTCAATAATTTTCAATGCTAAAAGAAACGTATTTGAATAGATTAAATAACTAATCAGATCATTAAAATAATCAATTTGAATGTTTTCAAAACGTGTGAACTCTTTGATGATCTCTTCCTTTTTTGAAAAAAACTAATCTCGTAAAGAATGATTATTATTAATCTCATTTCAAAAATCGTATTAGTTTTATTAGTAAGTGGAGTTTGAGTTAATATTAGTTTCAAACATTACCTTTTGTTTATATTCGAAGATCTCTATAAATTTATTTGTCATTCTATAATAAAGATTTTCTTGTAACGAACTTTCAAACTCTCCTAAAACTCTAGCGAATAGAAAAAAAAATAATTTGAACTAATATTGCACAGAAAATTTAATAAATAAGAAAATTTAAACAAAAAATCAAATACTTACAATTTTCTAAAATCAACTTTTCGAAAGTCTTTTCGGTAATAGTAGACCGAAATAATTTCATAAAAGGACTATAAAAAAAAAATTTAAATTTAAATCATTTTTCATTT
This sequence comes from Acarapis woodi, assembly GCA_023170135.1. Classification (NCBI taxonomy): domain Eukaryota; kingdom Metazoa; phylum Arthropoda; class Arachnida; order Trombidiformes; family Tarsonemidae; genus Acarapis; species Acarapis woodi. Next base: position 17,736 of record BLXL01010640.1, read on the forward strand.
TAATTTCTAAAATTTTTTAATAATCACTTTTTCACTTTGCCAAAAGATTTTCTTATCAGAAAAAAAGGTGCTAGTAAATTAAAAATTTATTAATAAATAATTTTAATAGTTGAAAGCCAATTTATGTATACCTAACGAAGGCGAACAAAGCAGACATTGTTGTTGGTGTCAAAAAATGTATAAGAGTCTTCATCACAGAGAACCTGAAATAGATTGATTAAAAAAATAGTTCAATGAAATTTTCTGAAAATCTATAAATAAAAATTTTAATTAATATGAATATAAAAATCACATTTTCAGCGATGGATTTTTTTTATATAGACATGTCGAATAATTATTTTCTAACGTATTAAAAGTATTTTTCGCATATATTTTATGGAGAAATGATTCGTTCGGTGCTTTTTTTGCAATTGTATACTCCAATTCATCTTCCATCCAACAAATTGGATAACTTGTTTTCAATAAATCATTTTTTGAATCAATAATGAGTGAAGTGTTCACTATAACCTTAAAATTATTATAATTTATTATAGACAACGAAATAAAAAAATTTTGATTTTACCTTATTGGTTTTAATATTATTTGTTAAAAATGTCCTTAGGCATGCAAAATAAATGTTGTAGAAGACAACAATAAATCCTACATAACAGAAAAATTTTGATAAGTTGAAATTAAATTCAAATAAATTTCTTGTTAATATTTCCATTGCATGAACGAAATTTTTTTTTTTTATAATTGTGCATAGTAAAAGAAAAGTTAATAAAAATGATAATATCGCGAGCAATTTAATTAAAAATTCCGTATTCAATACGTCTAATGCAGACTTTTTATTTTTCTCCTCTGAGAGATCAACCGCTATTTGACCAATTAGAAATTTACACGGAAAAACAGTTGATGAAATCGAAATAAATGATTCTTCTGCACTTAAAATTTCAGGTCTTGAATAGATATCAGCCAGACCATCTTTAAATAATTTCAAAGCCCCAGTGTAAGATCCATTTTCAAGCCTCTCTCCAAACGAAGAAGTAGGTATCAATTTACATAAATGCGGTTTATCAAGTTCTAAATATCGATGTAAAAGTGTACCTATTTATCAAGAACAACAAAAATTTCATTTCTACTAAGAAAAAAATTTTATATCTCAAAATTAATTCACTTACCTATGTAACCGTTAATCTTATTATTTTTAACATATAAGAAGTTATTAATTAATATTTGATAGATAGCTATGGAAATATTGTATTTCATAGTGCAATATCTCATTTTTTTTTTTATATTCGAACACTGTGATGATAAAATATTGAATGACAAAGCAAAGAATTTCTAATTTTCGATTTAAAAAAAAAATAAATTTTCCAAAAATTTTATTTAAATCATAAAATATTTAAGTTTACAAAAAGATTCAAAAAATTTGCTAATAAATCCATCTAAATGTTTTCGAAAAAACTTTGATTATAAATATTTGCTTATTGAATATAAATACTAATTATATGCAGACTAGTTAAATTTAGTGAAAATTTCTAAATTTTTATTGATTCAAATTTCAATTATAATTTAATAAAAAAAATACTAGCATTTTAATGGTAATATTGTTTAATTTTATTTAATATAATTAACTAGATTTTTTTCATATTAGTTCAAAAAATGCAAAA